>QNGE01003912.1:0-33847 GCA_008508345.1 Paragonimus westermani | reverse complement strand
AGTTCAAATCCCGGCCGTGGCAAGCATATGCACTACTGACGAGCTCTAATGAGAGCGAAACTCGAGTCATTGTCAGTTGTCGTACACGTTCTATAGCTGTCTTCAATTTGATTTTGGTAGCCGCTTGAAGAACTCTATTTAGCATTACAAGTTCAGCAGTGTCAATATTGAGTATAGTAGTAGCGGTTTGAGAGCATTGACTGAACATGCACACGAGGGTATTTGAGGGAACTGTCGAAAAATCGAATTAAAAGAACACACGTGGAACGTGCTGGTAACAATCTGTCGTTGTCGTGCTCTGTTTAACAAAAATTCATGGCATCGCATTGTGTTATTTTCACAGAATACCCTAAGCAATCATCTGTTCGATTGATGTGTGAATGCAGTGAATTTTGTAGACATGCTTAGCGCAAGTGTGGAACAGCTGTCGTCAGGACGCAGTGTTTCACAGAATGAATTTACTATGAATACTGAATACTGTCAGTGGCAAATTCTGATTGACGACACTGGTTACGTAGGAGGGCAGAAGCGACACACGATCGATAAGTCTGGCTGTGCAAGCAGCAATGGTTCAACAACACACCTTTGTGGACTATTTGACACGGAGACGACCAGGGTTGAGTGACTGATAACGTGACCGACTCTACAACGATGAACATAACAGGAAAATAAGCTGTTGTAGCAAATTCGTTTCGGAAACGGTGGGTAGATTTATAACGAGGGGAAAATGTGCATGTTAAGCCCCTGCGCTGTTGATAACAGGGACCCACTTTGTTCTTATCTTGGCAAAGAGTAACACTAATGATGACTTCCAGTATATGAAAAAATCGTCGTCCTGAAAAGGGGAGACAAATTTCTATCTGAATGTAAAAGGTATAATCAAGGATGACTGCTCTCTAACTGTTAAACAAAAGTGAATTTCCCAATCGCTCAACTCCCGCATTAAATGTATCATTGGACAAGTTGTCTCTCTAGTTGCTTCATGGATGCTCTATACTCTAATCTCATGGGTTGCTCATGGTCATTCCTGTAGAGTCATTGTCCTATTTGTTACATCACCAGTGTTCAATGCTTAACTGATTACTGCACATTATAAGTCCGCAACTTCAATGTGTCAAGTAGAACTATACACACTTAGTAAATACGCAGCCTGTAAACCAACCACCTAAAAACAATTTCTTAACGATTATCGGTTTGTCTAACACTACCACACGATTACAGTATTTTCCTTCAATTTTGCCATACAGAAAACCAAATACGACCTCTTCTCTGTTGTATTGCATGTGGGCGGCAGTACTGGCGGTGGTCACTATCATGCTTTCATCAAGGATCCGTACGGCACGATGCGCGAGAGCCACACACAAAGTGCATCGGCAAGTGAATTTAATGCGGTGAGACGCTGCCTGTCTCTATAGGTGAAAATACCGGGCGTTGAATGTTTCCAATTCTATTGTTTGTTTATCATGAATTCGAAGGTTACTTGTGTATGGAATTGTTCCACTTATTTGACAGTTAACTGTATGTGAATAAAGATGCTAGTAAAGGAGTGTTTATATCTCCGCGACCTCTAAAAATGTGTCTCCCTTGACGTCAGTCGAATAACAAAGCATTCACAGTTACCGTGAGACCCGTGAATATTATACTGAGTAACGTTGTTAGCCGTCCGGTTATCATGTACCAAACTGTTCGTGGCGTGCGAGATTTTGGCCACTAACTCTGCATGTCAGCTGAAAATTCATCTCTTCGATTATTGTCTGGCAGGATAACGGCAGCCTGAATATAACCTCTGGGTAGTCAACCAACAACGCTTTCGCGAATTATGGATACCCAAAAGATATGTTGAGTGAAGTCAGTAGGAGATATTGACAATCTTGGGGACTTCGTGCTAAACAATATAGGGGTAGGTAAATATGCTTTGAGAGCATCAGCACTTGATCATTAACAGTTCGAAACTCAAAATCATGTCGAATGAGCTGGTTTAAAAACGAAGTTGCTATTACATATTAAGAGAACAACTAACAACTGGGCATATTCATGGTAACTGGATTCTATTCACAAATAACACTGTCCAGACTATCCATCACTGACTCAGTAACAGCAACATGTATTGTGATGCTCAGGGGACCAAGATGGTTCAGGGACTTGATTATGCTTTTCATGACACAGTGACACAGGATGATGCTGCAGCTGCCCGATCAAGTGTCCAATCTACTAAGCTGAACAACAGCAACGAACAGTGTGGACCAATCTTAGGACGCGGACAGAAATGTTTGTTAGTAGACTGGACACATTACCGGACACGTTGGCAGACGAAAAATCATACAGCACAGCAGAAATTTGAGCGTTCTGGTTTCAACACACTGATAATATCAATCTGACTGGGTGTGTTGTTTGTATTCTAACTCCCAAGTTCGGCGGGCAACTCTGCACTTTCCCCATCTTATTGGTGGATAAGATCACGTTAATCGTTTTTTCACTGCTCAATGCTATCTACTTTATTCTCAGCTTCTCATAATCAGTTACTTTCTGATCTCTAGAATGATACTGATCTGATGGTAAATTTTCGGAAAGACGAGTTCATCAGTTTCGTTTTCTAAATCGGTACGCGTGTTTTAAGCCAATCACTGAATACCTCTGTGCAGCAGCCTTTGTGTTCTGAAATGTTTATCAGTAGTGTTGTGATAAACCAGGCTCTAGCGATAGTGTCATTCAGTAACACTTATGGATGTTAATATGTTCAACACACTGTGCTCTCAAGCGACCACATCGTTTGCAAAGTGGAAGTGTAGTGGTAATTTTAGTCAAATAAAGCCATTTTTGACGGCGAGATTGTGTAGCTATTCTTATCGCAGCTCTAACGAAATCCACTCGTACTACACATTGTGTGTTTAGCTTAGCCATCAAAGATGGTGATACATCAACCTAAAGTCAATCGCTTTGTTGGCAGTAAACTACCTTGATTTTCAGTCTTAGTCAACTGCCAGGCAACACAGATTAGTGATGGAGATTTTTATGCACATCTGTTAGTTACATCACACTCATTTGCTACAGAATCCATATTTCTCCGCCAGACACGATGAGTAGCTTCGTTTCGATGTTCAGTCCAAGGTTTCTCTAAGCCTTCTTGTAAATCGGTTGAATGCAGCACTGGTTTCGTATACACGAACTTATGACATTTGATGTAGTGAAACATCTGACATCACATACTTGCATAGATCTGGGATATCCATGCAGCATTCACTCTACCCAAAGAATGCTGAACAGAAGGTTACATCTCGTCTTTGCTAATAGGCAATTGGAATTTGACCACCCTGACCGCAACATCGTAGCCTTCGTGCAAAACAAAAGTGAGGCATAGCTTTCCGCAACAATGTCGAATTGACAGTGCAGTTTGTAACTTCACTAAATAACATGTCATTTTTATAACCCTCATATCCCACTATGCGACCGGCTGATCCATCCACGTTTTGGTTTTAGAACAACAGGTGTCAAGAGTCACTTTATTTAACACAAGTAACACCAAGCGGCAGCACACCAGACAACTACGTCAGAGATTCTCGGTCTGGCTCCAACAATCAACAAAAACATGTCCCCTTTGCCTATGGTGAACAACTACAAATGAACCCTTGTAGACAAAGCAGCTTAACCGCTTCTGGGGGAACTGCAAAGAAGGCTGGTGGTAGTGATCCTGGTGTTCACACCTTGCGTCGAATATCGTCTGGCACTGGGAAGAGCTCTAGCGAAACAGATAATGACACACTTTACATGCCAAAAATCTCCGACACGGTGAATGGGCACTGCACAGCTTCCAGATTGAAAAATCGACTGATCAGTCGGAAAAAAAGTGGATTATTTCCGGAAATGCCTAATTTTCAGTGAGTGAATAGCCCGATTGAATTGACTCTCTATCTTTGGTACTTTCACTTTTGGGGCCTTTATTTCAGCGGTGACCGTTAAACTTCGTTATGTTCAACAGTTTCGTTGTTAAATAAAAATATCATATTATCAATTTAGTTCGCAGAAGCTTCACACCTTCTGGCAAGTATAGCTTTGGACTTCATTGACAGATCAAAATATTCGGTCTCATTGAACCTGCTAGGCGATATTTTAGATTATCGATGAGCAGTCAAAAATTTGGTTAATGTTAATTGGAACAACACACACCGTTGATAGCAGCCTCCGCATTCACATAGACTTTTCAGTCGACCCCTTCCGGAAAGCAGTACTAGACTCGAATTTCTCTCTCCTTAGAGCTCGTCTATAGTTCATATCCTTTCCACGGACGGGACTAAAACTCCGATTATGCTTTGATGAGACAACCGTCTTGACCAGTGGGCCATTCATCTCACATCAAGCGAGACTGAATAATCATATACGAACGTTCAACCTCTTTCGCTTGCGAACACTGATCAGGTTGCGTGATCGTCTCACCAGTAATCAAAAATATCACCCAGCAGGTTCAACGGGATCGGGAATTTCGACCTGTCTAGGAAGTGCTGATCGTGATATTATCCACTGGGGTCAACAGGACAGTTACTGTGTTTCCCATCGAGGCGATCAAGCATAGTTTTGATTTACACGCTGTGTGTAGTACGATAGTTAGCTGCTTTTGTTTTTCATCAGCTAGCTAGAATTTATACACCTATCAGTCCACTAGTGATGTAATCGGCTCATTGTGGTCCCGGATAGTTAGTCAATACTACTGGGGATTTTGTGTTATCCAATCAGCGTACTGTTGTTGTGAACCGAGAAGGCGGGTGGCACAGAGGTTGTTTATTTTGGGAAACCAATACATGAGTTATGCGTCCCAACCAGACTGCGAACAAAAACACTCATTTGCACACAACACTGATCTGAGGATGTTCCGATCGCTTTGGACACCAAGTCTCAGTTCTCTCATGTGGCAAAAGCCATTCCATGTGATGCTGCCCTCCAATGATCCTTCCCGTATCTCTCCCGTATTTGTCCGGTGGCCATTTCGATCCATGCAGTCGCCTCGCTACTGAATATTGATGGCGTACTTAGTATAGTGCGACCGTCTATCCTCACTGCACTGTTTGTTCATGCCTAAGCCGTCATCACTTACTGCAGTGCGAAGGTGTATGGTACAATGTCAGACAGAAGGCACGTTGATAACCAGAGCGCTGGTAAACAATACTGTTTGGCTGATATAGTTAGGTTTTTGAGGTGAACAGCGTATTTTAATGGCGGGTCAGCACAGTTGTGTAAACAGAACAAGGTACCGGGTCACTGCTGATACTCTAGTCTCAAATGCATGTATGTGCTTTCGATATTACTTTCCGGGTTTGCCCTAGAAATTTAGTGCTGTTACATCTTCAAAACAGAATACACGATATCAATTAGCCCTTTGAAATAACTCGTTATCAGTCACATGCTCATCAGTGACGTATAACTTCCCCTTCTCTAAAATTTTATACGCCATTATCCGGTATAAACGATACAGATTTGTAGTAATATTTCATAACTGTATTATACATTTGCCATCCTGGTTCACCTTACAGACCTACCGCGGTTTGCAGTGCACATCAATCACTTTCGTCACCTCAAAATCAAGCAAGCTGGTCACGAAACAAATCGATCTCAAATTTAGTGGGACAGTCACAGCAAATTGTTTCCGCGGAAAACTCAAACAAACCGCACTCCAACCCAAGTCGGAATGTAACTCATGAACGAAATCGCAATCCCGCACCAAATCAGCTGGCAAAGACGAAGAGGCTACAGTCTGTTGGAAATTCACGAATAATGCCACCAAAGCGGTCGGGTGGGAGACAGAATGCTACAGATGCCATCAGCATCTATGCAACGAAAAGACAAAATCACATCAGTTCAACACATTTTCGGTCGTTATCAGCATCTGCAGCTACTAATCTGAAGTCACTCGCTGTCGAAACAACTGAAACGAGAAAGGTAGTAGACGAACTGGCCGGTAAAATGAGTTCATTAAATTCACGACCGAATCGCAACCGTGGCCTGCTTGCGCGTAGGCCCAACAACAGACGCAACCAACATTCCGGATCAGTTAATCGAACATCGGATGGACTGTCATCTCTTCAATTCAGTCAACACAACAGTCTACCTAGGAAACGCATCTCGTCCATCTCTTCTGTGTCATCTAAGCCTCGATCCCAACGGTCACAGGGACCCAATGTCTATGAATCATATGTCAATCTACATAGTTTCCCACAACATGAATCAGCCAAATCTGCTTGGCATTCCAGGTTGTTCGAGGGATCGGCTAACACAGAGCGGTACAAGGGGCACAACAGTGAACACCGGCAAGCGTTTGTAAATGATCCCGTCACTAATCGAGGACAGCAGGTTGCTAGGGTAATGGAACCTTGTCGATACCCAAATGATCCACCCCCTGCTTATGATTCGTTGGAGGCCATTCCACGCATTCATCGATTGAATGCACAACTCCCGTCATGGCGAACGCAGTCAGGAGAGGACGAAAAATGTAACTCACAGACAACGGACCGTGATGTAGTCAATTACAAAGGGACAACTTATGGTAATTACGGAGAAATTTCATCAAACAAAGACGCTTCATGTAATCTAAAAAATACGGAAGATAAAACGGTTGATAGCAGCACTTTGAGACTAAATTCCGCTCAGCAGGCTGTTGACAGCGTAAAGAATATGAGTGAATTGGATGGTGAAACGCCTGATATCATAGTTGGCCGCTGGTTTGATATAAATGATGAATGCATCGCCGAAGTGGATCCAGCAACATTCTCACGTGTATTCGAAGGACCCGAATGTGCATACATGCTGTTTTATCGAAATATGGGTCTACCAGTCCTTGTGAATTCAACAAGTAAATAACGTTATTGGGTTCACAGATAAACTCTGTATCATCTACCTATCATACGTTTCTTTGTTCAACTTTTTCAAACAATTTGCGTGGCCCTGAAAAGCTATACATTGGCATATACAGTCTCTCATCTTTTTGAATCAAATCCAAAGTACTGCCCACTTCCCAACTTTTACGCTTTCGGGTTGATGCCTGCAGTTTGCAGTGGCCAATCAAACGTAGACTGTTTAACAAAAGATTGGACGACGTTTGGATTGCATTGAGTGGTGAAAATCTTGGTAATCACTTTACAGAATGGCACTTTTCCCATAGTACACAGAAAAGGAAGTTAAGCTCCTTTTGAATCATATTTAGCTCAAATATTCTGAAAAGCGTCACATCGGATACGCATCACAGTATTTCAGTTTGTGTACGATCGGCCAACATGAACCTCATAAGTCAGCTACGACAACAATTGGTTGACAGTGCCGCGCTACACATCCGCTTTGATCAATAGGATGTGTCCTCAATCATACTTTACTTCACTAATCGCGTGGTACCTCTTCACACCTACCTTCTGTGCACGAACAATCGAAGTGTAAACAGGATATCCTTTATCGAGGGGTACGTACGTGTCTAAGGATCAACCGCGAGCAGACTAGGCTACAATTGGTGGATTTCGGGCGAAACACAGAATGAACAACGTAAGTGATGCATTCGTATATTATGCGGGTTTTGGTTAGGTGCTTACGAACTGGGCTAACGTGTTGACCCATGTGAGTATTGATCGAACTTGTTGGTTTGTGATGGGTGGTTTTGATGTGTGTAACGCACTCCTTACAAACATTGTGTTTGTTCGCAAGCTGGTTTATTTCAGTTTGAACAAAGCAGATATTGACTCTTCAGTACCAAACTTACAATAACATGGGTGGGCTTTATTTAGAACAATCGATTTGAGGGTTGGAAAATCAATAAGCGAGTTAGGATAAGACATTAAGTCCAGGGAAGGGTCAGGTTCACGAACAGTTGTTTCTGAACACAGAGAGCTGGTTTGAGCCGATTAATTGCAACTGCTTCAGCGAACCGTAAGAATCTCGGGTTGGAATGTTGCAACAGGATTTTGAATGCACAAGATGGATCGGTAGCATGACCGGTGGTCAAGACGTGTCTAGCGACTGAGGAAACAGGCTATTTATGCGTTTCAGAAACATTACCATTCTCCGGTAACACGGACTTCTGTACCCATTTAGGTAAATGTTCCTTCATTCTGGAGATCAAGCATCTCTCGGTTCTGCCTATGTAACTTTCTCCGCAGTTACATACAAATTGGTAAACACAATGTGAAGTGGCGCCGATAGGCTGATCTCCTTTGATTGAAGGCACTGGTAGTTTCTGAGTCCGAGCGATTACACGGAGTTCAGCTGCATTAAATGTTCGTTTAATTGAATTTCTTAATCGCTGTGATGTTTGCTGCATGACATAATCACCCTTAAAAGGTAGCTCTATATAGACTCTCTTTTTCTCTACAGTGACCACCTTTTCGGATGGTAATTTTGGTCTACTGTGCCTATCTATGAAACTTCTGGGGTAACCATTTGATTGTAGGACAGACGTAATCAGATCTAGTTCCTCCGCGAGGCTGTCGGGCGTACAGATTCGCCTTGCTCGTGTGAAGAGAGTATTTACTAGTGCTCGTTTGTGTTGGATCGGTGTGAAGCTGCTAAAGTTTAGGTATTGACCTGACCATGTGGGTTTCCTATACACGGTTCTTCTAACCGAGCCATCTTCCCGACGACTTATTAGGATATCTAGAAATGGCAGGCAGTTGCCGACCTCAAATTCACAAGTGACCTTTAGATTAGGATGGCAACTATTTAGACGTTGCACCAGGTTATCTATCATCTGTTTAGATCGACTGAAAATTAAGGTGTCATCGACATAACGCTTGTAATATGACAAGTCTTCTATCTCCGTAGCTAGCTGTTGCTCATTTTCAGATTGTGCAGATTGCAAGTTTCGATGATTCTGACGATGGCTCGGAATTGATACATTCAATTTACCGAATGCACGTCGGATTTGTGGGCTCTGGATTAACTGATTCGATCTGTGTATCCGTCTCTCCGCCTACCTGTCTGTGCGTCTATTTTTCTCTCTGACTGTGGTCACGCTGATTTGTTTTGGATCACACGTTTTTGAGTTCAATTTGCCGGACGGCAGCCGTGCACAATTTTTTCTGGTCCAACCTATCACGCCGGAAGTGTATCGCACTGCTGTTTACCAATATGATCTGGTTCTAGCATATTTATTAAAGTCCACTTTGCGCACTGCCTACTTCAGGAAAACGCAGTCTGCTGATATGTCGTAGGGGATTTTGACTTCTCATGTAAACTGAATATCGCCCACAATTGATCACAGTTTTCACATTCCTACAGACTCTCCATTCGGCCTCTTCCGCTCCCCTTAAAACTCATCACCAAACAAAATATCGCTTAACAAGTTAATGATTTCTGTTACTTCAACCTGAAGTGAAGTC
Organism: Paragonimus westermani; assembly: GCA_008508345.1. Taxonomy (NCBI): domain Eukaryota; kingdom Metazoa; phylum Platyhelminthes; class Trematoda; order Plagiorchiida; family Troglotrematidae; genus Paragonimus; species Paragonimus westermani. The sequence goes on along the minus strand of QNGE01003912.1, from coordinate 24,500 downwards.
CTAGCTGGGGAGTCGTCGATTGGAGTTGACAGAACAATTAATGTCTCCTCACGGAGCGATCGGGCAACGTGACCATTACTGACAAGCGAAAGAGGTTGAAGGTTCATATATGATTATTTAATCGCACTTAATGTGAGATGAATGGCCCAGTGGTCAACATAGTTGTCTCTTGAAAGCGTGACCGGAGTTCCAGCCACCGCCGTGTCAAGCATATGCACTAATGACGAGCTCTAATGAGGGCAAAACTGGATTCTAGTGTTTCTTTTCTATAAAGGCTGGCTGGAACGTCTGCGTGAGTGTGAAGGCTGCGAACAATTATGTGGGATGTTCCACTTATATGAAAAATACAGACTTCTAGAGAGCAAAACGCCTCAAACTGGACTGCATTTCTGAGAGCTGCTCACCGGCCCCCATATATATATATATATATGACCTGGAGGAATAAGACGTGTTGATAAGAAATGGAACGGGATGTATTCTAGATGAATACGCATGATTTCGGAAGTAGTAACGATTTTAGAAATACTGTGTAACTGACGATATCGGAGTATCGATTGCCTCGATTGAGGTTAGTTATTACAATTGTGCTGGTTGAAGTGTCGATAGCCACAAGACAATGAGCCCCACTACAAAACTCGGAGACCGATGCATCTCATAGGCGGCTGAATTGCTAGAAGGGATTACCAAAAAGCAGGCTTCCTTACATAGTTGGGCTATCAAACGGCCCCAGTACACCAGTGAGACTCCAGCCGTGTTGATTGACACGAGGATGTATGAGCAGTTCAGGCCAAACCGCTCGGTTCCATCGTTCAAATACTGAGGACAGCAAGGCTGTTGACAGGCCAGAATGTTTTTTGTGCAACACATGGCTGCGAAACCAGCAATGTTCGGTAAGTGCAACTGGACAGAGTAGAAATACACAGTGTGCAAGTGTAATGATTTTATCACCAAACGATGGACATCAAAGGATTGCATTCACGGATATGTCAGATTTACAACTTAGTTGAAGTTTGGTTGAAAACTAACTATATCTCCATAGAACCTGAGACACTTCGTGCTATTTTTGTAAGTTTGCCATACCATATGTGTTTTGTGACGTGAAGTTTCGTAGCCGAGTTACCAAAACGCTGAGCGTTGCATGCCATTTCTCGATGTTGCGGCTTCATCGTTGAACCGAATCAACTTCTTGTCAGGATGTCTAGTTGTACTGTTTTAACCATAAATTGGCGCCATGTTAGTGGCAAATTGTGGATTGATCGGAAGCGGTATGGGCAGCTGGTTCAGAAATGTTGCCTGGATTGAGATCAGTTGCCTGAAAGATTGCCGTGATCACTACGAAATTTCAAGCTAGATTTTGATCACACTAGTAGACCGTTATTAAGAGGACAATGTGTCACTGGGGAAGAAAAAACTACCAATAGTAAAACATATCTTGTACTGATTAGATCGGCTATGAGCGTCATGTAGACTTCATAAGCTAGAATGAGCCACATCCTGATGTACACTTGCGTTGTTTGTTCTATTGAGTCAATAAGTTCTTTTCCAGATTGAATAGAAATAAAAACGGCGCTCTGGCATCCAATTTGAAGTCTTCCACTGCACACAGTTTAAAAGGATATTTTAGTCCGACTGTACTCGGCCGTATGTTTGTACAGACTCCATACAGAGTTCACTGAATTTGTTGAGTATACGAATCTGTCAATCACCAAGAGGATTGTGCTGTTCTATTAGTATGTCGACAATATCGTCAAGAAGAAAAACATTGGTGTATAAACCGCACACTTACGGCACCATCCATACACTAGTCTCCAGCGTGAACTCGAAGTAACAAGATCGGGAAGCGTGTGAATGTATGCCTTTGTACTCAGACTGGTCAATGCTGGTCAGTCAAATTGTGAACAAGGATGAAAGCGAAACGATTATCTCTCGGAAACATATCAAAATGGTAAGATGTAAACTGAGAAGAAGGATGCTGCGAATATGAGACAAGAAACAGTTTAAGTCTGGGCGGAAAAACAAACGAAACATTTGTCATAGAATGTATTAATTAAACTGAAGAGAAGATTCAGTAGAAGACCACAGTGAACCCGGTTTCTGAAAAGGTAAACGAGCGAGTTACCAAACGACGGCAGTCGGCAGTTGATACGAACGAAAAATAGATATGACTAACACAATTCGCTAAGGCACGATGTGCTAGTCGTCTCTTCACAGATGGTGTACTGAAGATACACTGTTGCCCTGAAAGCCCTTGACGACCAACGTATACGTGGCCGCAATCACCGCAAAGCCATCTAGTCATGTCACCACGATCTATGGCACCGGTAGTTTCTTTCGCAAACCACGTGTTTCAATTCACAATGGTTGCTTACTGAACGTTTGCATGCCCGTCCGCATGGAATCCTTCCAGACCGTTCAGTTCAATATTGAGTCCTTTCAAGATCTAAAATCTATGTCACGAGGCGGACGATTTACCTGGATAAAATAACGGCATCGCGGCTTCTGGCTACCAAAATTTCAGCTACCTGGTTTCAATTGTTCTTACAGCATCTGATTCCGATTTCGACCGTCGGTCATCTTATAGACGTGACCTAGCCAGCGAAGCTGACTGATCGTCAGCATGGCTTCAGTCTCGTCCATGTCCATTCGTTGCAATAACTCAGTATTCGGAACCATGTGAGACCACCGAATGCTCAAGATGCGTCCTAGACATTGCTGATGGAAGCGCCTCAAATAACACACATTCTGTTGATACAATGTCCACGTTTCACTGCCTTACAACGGCATAGACAACACGATTGAGCGGCATACAAGCGGCTTAATATTCATCCTCAAACCATGGCTCATCCAGCCACCTCTTTCAAGACTTGTGGAGGCGGCGCCCAACTTCATCACAGGAGGTCGCTACTCGCGGTCCACGGACAGATATGTCGACAGACTGCTACACGAGTAGCAGAAGTCTGTGCATCTGTTCGCAGTGTAGACAACACAGGTTCGCCCAGAGAAGACTGAAAGATGGAAATGTCATGCTGTGTGTATATACGAGCCGAATTTCCATGCGAACGCCGTGACAAGTCACTGAAATTCATCTTCTCCATAAGCAAATAGCCAGCTATCATATATGAACAAAAGCGTGAGCAGCGTCAAAGTGCGTAGCAGGTTAGGTACGCTGACTATTCAGCGGGCGTCCATCCGCGTGGTATTCAACGTCAACACTTTCCTCTAAGTTTTGAAGAACAGTTGTTAACGTTGCGGTCAAATTTAAACGAAATAGGGTTCAGACCAGCACGCAACCTTGCTCCACGCTAATAACAGTGTCAAAATCACCAGAGGTTGATCTACACAATTTCACTTACGTCTTCACACTCACATACAACATCCAAAGTGATCAAACACCGTCCACAATGTCTCAAGGCCCACAGAACCAAACGCCTTGGTAAAATATACAAAGAGGATGTACAGAGGCTGGTTGCGGTCACAACACTCCACCTGGATCTGCCGACCACCGAAAACCTTGTCGATCACACTGCGAAACACCCGAAATCCACGCCGTTTCACAAGGTCATTGGTCTCCAAAACTTACGTAATGAATCAGTTCAATAAGGTTCTTGGTGGGATCTTCCCAGCGCAGCTCACCAGACTGATGACTCAATACCTATCGGTACTTTGGTTGTTCTTCTTGCTTTTGGACAGAGTCATGATCAGGACATTCTTGAACTTTTGAAGGACTACTCCTTGTTCCCGGAGGGAGTGAACCAACTGAAGTAAAGCATTTTTCTAAACTGGGCCATCACGCCCCAAAAGTTCCTCTGTTACCTCATCTTTTTGGTTTCGCAGTTTACCAGCAGCCTTCTGCACCTCTGCTGAATCTGTGGGCAGTCAGAAAGTGAGGCTTTAACATATTACTTTGGCAGGCTATTCACTGTCGCCAGATCAATGGCAGGGGGTCGTTTTAGCAAGTTACTAAAGTGCATGCCGCAGACCTTCATAATTTTCGGGTTGAGTACACAAAATAATAGTCCCCATCAATCGGTACTTTATTAGACTGAATAGATGGATCAAAATCGCCTTCTGTATACCATGGAAGTATTTGAGTTGTTGGTGATCAGAGTAACCCTGAATCAGCCCACTTTGGTTCTGCCACCAGTCGTCCTTGATTTCGTGAAGTTACTCGGTGAGATAAAGATGAACACTCTGAAACGTGGCTCTTTTGGTTCCATAGTTTGGATTAATTATGAGAACGGCAAACGCCACACTCTTCTCTGGTATCAGGCCGGAGATAACTGCTTTGCTGTTGCCGAACCAGTCTGAGAGTTGTTGACGCTGGATACCTGTCGCCTAGATGGTTGTTGCTGTGCTCGGTTTCTTGAGGTGTCGCCGCATACGGTAAAGTGTAGTGAATAAGGAAGCGTTTTTTCAGACGAACGGCAACCGCACTTTGAAAGACCGTCCTGGTCAATGAACTATTCGACTTCATAGCATCCAGTTTTCGCTGATGATCTAGAACAGCTGACCTGCAAACGTGAATGAACATGTTGATCTTGATCAGCTTTCGATCCTTGTTACATTCACCCTCAACCTGCATCACTCGCTTGATACGCAATTCACGAATGTTATACGACCACGTAGTCATGTAAATGGTGATAACTGCTTCTTGGCTGAGTCCAGGTCGTGAAATCTTTCGCAGGTAGCGAGAATTGAGTGCTTTTGATGGCCAATTCGTGAGTAGCACACAGATGGAGCAGACAATCACTATTCTCAACGGCTGAACCACTAACGCGAAGCTGGAGAATTCCTGACCAGTTTGCTGAGTTGCACCCAGCTCGTGCGTTGAGGTAACCCAGAATAAACAGTCGGTCACTCACCGGTGTCGAGTTGATTGCGGAGAATAACTGGTCATTGAACTGGTCGTTTGTGTCATCGGTGCGACACCACATTAAAAATTTACCACGCTTACCTCAACTGAGCCACAGTTGCATGAATATGATTCTAGGGATGATGCAATGCGGTGCGCTTATCACACTTCCGGTACATACTCTATGATCTATGTTTTGGTGTCAAATTTATAATGGTAGCACAGTTGTGGGAGTACAGTATTTTTACTTTGCCAATGTGTGCCGATTCATGTATGCCTGCTCGCGGCCCAGCGCTGCTCCACAATCATTAAGAAATGTGAGCAGCCTGGTGCTGTCACCCATGTGACAGGGCACTGAAGCGGTTAGGCCGAGCGGCCCAGTCAGATGTGTTCGTGCCGACCAGCACGGCTGTGGTTACAGCGATGTGCTGGGGTCGTTGTTGACCCGACTTGGTTGGGATGTCTGCCTTTAGGTAAGTCATGACACTGGGTATTGAAAGTGATGGTAGAAATTTTCACAGGGTATTGCATTTTTCTCTTCGGCATCGTGCCTTCACCTTACTTTTGTGTTTGTAATTTTGGAAGTGATCAGCCAGCCACAGTTTTACAAAAAGAGTTCAACGCTCTGCCATATTTGAACTAATTTTTCAAAATGAATATGTTGTCAGCGGTGTTTCGGAACGGGTTCGGTCTAGCTTTGAGTCACCATGAGAGGTTGTAGTTTGCATTGCGCCTACAGCACGAACATGATCGTACCATGTATACTCAACTGTAAGGTATGGTTGTGCTCTGGAGACTGGTGAAACATCCAACACTGTTTTTTCCATATGACATTCTAAACCGGAAGGTGTATTAAACAATTTGACTTTTGAGCGATTCTGAGGCAAACGTTTTATAAGTATGGCACACTAAGTCTATTTCGTCTCGCCGGTCATTGCGGTAAGAGGACACAACACGGTTAATAAAACTCAGTCAGCTGAACAAAACCATTATCTTGCTTCGGACTGAGTGTAATTTACGGTTAGTTGCCTCTCGCTTCATAGGTTGTTAGAAAGATCTCAGTTTAAGCGTGTGAGTAGATGAAGCAGACACCGCTCGGAATCGGGTCTGAATGGATCATGTGCGAATGACCTTCACCAACACATATAATGTACGTAGCCAAACGATATTCAAGATAACGTGCAAACTGGTATAATTGACTCTCAAAACAAGAGTAAGTTCCTATGGGAAAATTAAACCACCAAACAGTTGGACGCAAACAGACATGAAAAGATGCATCGAATGCAAGCTGAAGTTCATCAGCATTCTTTCAAAACTAACCGCTGACGAAAGACATCGAACGACATGGTCAAATAGTTAGTACGAATAACAGAAGACAGTCTTCTTACCCAGCAGCTTGCAATATGTAAGTTTTCTTTGCCCTCTGCCTCCACTAGAACAATATGACAATAGCTGGAATGATACTAGGTCAAAAGGCAGGTGATAGTATAGTTACAGACTTAGAAAAGTTTGTATCTTCCATAATGTTCAGTGGAATAAGTATCATTTTTTGACAGATTGGATTAGATGGACAGAAACACCACTAATCTAAAGTAAGGGTGTGGAGGATGAATAGTGAATGAATTTACCCTATTACCCACGTTAGTAAATTTAACATTTACCAAAATATCGATCTTCTCAGCTATCGAGTTACAGAAAACATTTCACAAGGAGTCGGTGATATGACTGAGTTCTACTGCTATAAACTACACATGGTTGGCGGCATCCGATTGGGATTAGTCTGTCACAGTGTCGAAGCCAAAGGACGCCTGCGTTTATCCATCACTGCAATTGGCTTGCGCTGCACCAATTGCAGTTCCACCAGCACACGACATATCCAGTGTAAACCCGAAGGAATAAGACCGGGAGGTGTGACAATGGGGCCTTTGTGTCCAGCCGGCCAATGCTGGTTAGCCACTTGATTGGCTAATAAGGAAAGGAAACCCTTATCTCTCGGACACTAAACAAAGAGAGGTTGCAATGACGAGATCCACACTAAGAAGAAAGATTTGTGAAATGTAATATAAGAAGCATTACAGTAAAGGAGTGCAGGTTGGTGCATCCCAAGGAAGATACGGTTGAAAAACAAAATTCTCATTGAGCTGTGAAAAGCCAGGCAGACCATTCATCATACAACACACGAACAAAGCTGAAGAAAAGAATGTATAGAAGACCACAGCCACTCACGCAACTGCTTTTTGTCTGGCTGCTCCCCTTTGGCCAATCTGACAAGGTTGAACCTGGAAGGACGGAAGTCACAGTCAGTACAGCCCTCCGGATCAAAACAGCACGCAAGCCTGACCACCACGCCAAGGTAGCAGAAAGGGTCGGGATAAACTACACATACATACACGCACACTACACAGTAGTCCATCCACAGAACACTTCCAAAGAAAGTCCACTCTTCCAGAGAAACCACCCTCATTTGTTTCCGTGTGAGCGCTGAAGAGTAAGTACAATATATTCGATCATTCGGAGAAACAGCTATTATTACAAACTCATCCATCGAATAGGAATCGATCGCCTTTTGAACACAGGAGAATTAATTCCTTAACGCAATCAAAAAAGATACAAATAAGCAATTAGTACGAGTAAAATTGCAGTTGTGAACAAATCGTTAACGCTACTTGTGTTGAGGGATAGCAGTTACTTCAACTTGATTGCCTTTCACAAACACGACGGTGGCGTAAAAACTTGTATCAAAAATTCTGCTTGCAGTCTCCTATTTGAAACTTTGCTGACAGAATAAAGTATAGTTTCTGTCTATCTGTTGAACGTGAGTCTGTGTTTACAAGCAGTCATAGACTCATCTGCTCACCAACGTTTACGTGACATCGAAGTGTACCAAGGTAGACAGTCATAAATACTCATTTACCATTTACAGCCTCCTCGTTTGACCGATACTCAATCTTTACTGCCACTGTCCATTTAGTCAACCGGTTCCACGCAAGCTTCCTATGAAGTCTTGATTTGTTTAATATGGCAGATTGTACAACTGGGATACGCAGCTTGAGTGCTACTAGCACCACCGCCAAACATGCTCCACTAGATGGATCTAATCGCTGCCTTAACACTCCTAAGCTGTACGGATGAAGACAATATCAAATTATTTCTCGAAGTCCTGTTCTTAGAGTACACCAACGACAGTGTTGTGTAGAATTGTTGCCAGTTTTCAAGGGCATATCAAGTTCTACCGATTCCAGAGTTCTCGTTCATTTCGATCTATCTCTACACACAGCTTAACTTAGCCTTATTCGAACTTTCGTACCTACATTGTCATTTTGAAAAACATTAGATGTACCGGCTCATAATTGGCTTCCGCTTGGGACAAAAAAGTATGCTAGCAAACAGAAAAAGTCTGGTAAGTAAACTACAACGTAATACCAAGCAACCTTATCCCTTTGACCAAACCTGAGATCCTCAAACTGTGTTCAGTTTACGTTAACACACATCAGACAAACCATGATTTTCGTTATGTTTGGGAGACGCTAAAACAAGTCGGAGAGTCAAACAGTTCATCTTTGGTGAAAAACGATGGTTTTGTTAGCTTGAACCAACTTTTCTCACCTTTGCTTCTTCACAAACCTTCTTAACCAAACGCCTCATTTCGAATGTGTACATTTCGAAATCTTACAATATTTTACTATTGAGTTGTTAAGCGCTTTGATGTATGCGTTACTCACTTAATCGGACTGCTGGATACTGCTGGACTGCATAATCTCCCCAGTAATATGATCGGAGTTGTGAGGCACACCCTCAAGTCGATTGTCAGCACCTATGCTTCGACAGCTGGCAATTGTTCTTACATAAGGTGAACCATTTCAAATGAACTGTTGTTATATGACGGTTGGGTCGATCTTGATGATGAACATCACGCATTGGGGGTATGCAGAAGGGTGGTACGAACATGCACAAGACGGATTTTAAGGCTTAGGGGTTAAATGCTGTTTCCTAATAATAGACACGCGAAGAAGTAACTAATATGAAGTACTCCCTGTCTCTAAGGTTTGCGGCAGCCAACCCCTTTGCCTCCTGCCGGACGCCATACAAGCTACATAGCTTTCAAATACCACACACTGTCGTAAGGTTTGAACAAACGTTCAGTGAAAATTCAAGATCTAAACTAATCCAATCTCTACCCCAGTAACTTTTCAGAACAAGTTCATCTCGGTTAGGACTGATGTTCTGTTACGGCAACACCGGTTGTGACAGTCGGAATAACAGTCCGATTCATCCAATCAGTGCATTAACTTCAATCACGCGAGAGCAGCAGAATGTAATCACCGCTGTTTGGTAAAAACCTAAGAATATTAATACTGATTAACGCTATCATAGCGTATTGAATGTACTGTTGCAGAATGACTGCTCGAGCGGCCCGTCCAATTAGGTATGTCGACCCAGGAACCCATCCGCCAGTATGACAGGGTTCATGGATCTTTATATTATACAGCTAAACGAAAATTTATTCAGACTCACATGAAGTAAGTGGATGACCTTGTAATAATGATGAGAAAGAAGATTCCGTTCAAAAGGGTAGTACAGTTCACTGGTCTTAGTGAGTAACAGTTGTACCGCCTTGGGGACCAAAGTATGTGCCACCAGCTCCGGCCGGTCTACCCATCGTCCCGGCCATGCCCATCATAGGCTGTTGGTTTGAAGTCATGTCCATCGGCCGAGCTGCAAATACACCAAACGCACCTCCCATCGTTGGTGGCACCATACCATAGCGCCCGTATATTGGATGCCACGCGTTCTGTTGCCTTACTTCAGCTTCCGCGGCAGCGGCGGCCGCAGCAGCAGCTTCTTTGGCTGCTTGCTCCGCCATTTCTTGGGCCAGAGCAGCTTCTCTCTCACGACGTTTACGGCTTCTCGTTCGGCATAGCATGAGTTTCTCTGCGTTTACTACGCAGAAGGCTATAATTATCCCGACGGTTAGAAGTAAGACTAAAACTAGAAGGCAGGCTGACAAGAAAGCTGGGGGAACTTTCAGCTCTTCAACCAAACCGGTGTGTGGTTTACGGCGTCTTGGTTCCTTCTTACCGACATCCAACTGAAGTCTAAATGGGCAACGCTGCAATGCTTTATGTTGGTCTACTCGATCAGACGTTGTCGGCAGTGCCTGAAAAACAGAAGAACAAACTGCGGTCGTTCAGTGAGTATTTAGGCACCGTGTCTAGATAAACATTGTATTATGCTGGCAGGGGAGTAATAAGGTTGAAGTTTTAATGCCTGTTTTATTCAGTATATAAACATTTCTGTAAGTATTTTGTAACCGGTTACAATAAAAATGTCCCATGTACTCTTGGTATTAGGGAGGTTTAAGGACAACGGACATGTGCTGCCACCAGAACTGGTCTCTCCTCCAACGTATGGTTGTCAGTCAGCATAGCATTTTCTTATCGGTCATAATGTCTGTCCTTTAAGGTGCCTTTTTGAAGATATGTTGTGTAATATTAAGTCAGAATCCTTGAGCCCCAACCTGATAACTCAGTGTGAAGTTGTATACCAGTAGGTCTCAGGTTTTAACATGCATATCAATGGACACAGTGAGCTGACTGAGTCACTCTCTACGTAGTCTGCTACAGACGTAAATCACATCCAGCGCAAAACAAGCCTGTTCAGCCAGCAATTTTCTAGCGGGGAAATTGCTATATTTCATCGCCGTGGGCCCCGTGGGCCCCAACATGGTGGTGAACACCACGTTGCAGTTGTATGAAACAGGTTTAGAACAAACTGAAAGAAATAAACGGTATTTCTGAATGCTAAGTAATTTCAACACAACACGTTTAAACTACAACACAATGCTATTAAACAAGTTATCAGTAAGTCTGAAAGATAAGAAGAGTCAGTTTTGGTTATGATGACAGGTCATTCTGTGGTGGATACTCAGACCGGAGGTGTGGGTATTCCAACACTCGACGGAATACCTCAACGCGAGGGGAGGCACGTCCAAAACCCCACAACGAGCGGATCGAGGACGGCGGGGGCGACCGGATGAGTCATCGCTCGACTGGATCGGACCAACGGGTGAGACATGGCAGAGAAAATAGAAGGGACGATGAGATCGGAGGCGCGATTATTCCAACATTCGCAAGAATATCGCGAAGCGGTCGTGGACTACGTTCAGAAGCCAGCGGAGATAGACGGAGGAGAACAAGAGAAACCGGACGGCTCATCGCTCAACGAAATCAAACCAACGGGCGAAAAATGGTAGACAGGAAACCCCCGATAGACGGAGCCGATCACGCACATAAGCCGGGCAGAAGTGCACACGATGCGTGCGCGGAAACCTGGGGGTGTTGTGGTCCGGAATGATGTCTAATAAACGTGAGTGCGCGTGTGGCATGAGGACTGGTGTATTGGACAATAAAGTTTGTGCTTTATTGGACTCTTTCTCGCTACAATTCGACAAAGAGCAGCTTACTTTTTAAGATATCCGCACCAAATTTAGCACGAATGAAGTCGAACGGTTTTGGCGTCGCGATTACCATGTTATTGATAAACAGGTTGAGAATAACACATTAGTAACAAGTTGTAATACTCTACGTTACAACCACTTAGGGTGGCTTTCCTCAGGAGTGTTGTAATCGATTTCACCAGCTCATTTTGCTCGTGTACTGGGAATGGTTATCAGCCAGCTCAATAAGATGGTTTTTAATGAAGTAAATCGAGAAAGAAATATCTTTCGTGTTGAGTCTCACTTGAACAGCACCATGATAACACGGCAACCATGACATTACAGTGGTTCATGATTGATTTAACGTTTCGACTCACCTGGCCGCTGTTGAATAATACCGTTTAGCTGGCTGACGAAGTGACAACCCAGCCTGACTATAAAGTTAACCCGTTAGTGATTGCTAACCTCGAGCCCTGATTATCTTGCGCGATGAACCGTGATGTAGATAACTACCGTACCGAACTTCTCTAGTGACTGACCCAACAACTGAGACATCTGTTCACAAAGAAAAAGCTCAGCGCCATCAGTATCAACCATTTGTCCCCTTTTAAGTAAGTTGACATTGAGAAGGATGACTTATACTACATGACTTCTCAGAAAACACTACGGGTTGGGCAAGTAGAGTCAGTTGTGACTGCGCAATTGGTTAAGTGGTTTCAAACGTCTGATAGCTTTCGATATCGCTTGTAGCAGATAACCAGCGCAAGTTAGCTATAAAGAAGTTGTTTATTGGGCAATGTGTTCTTGCGAATAGAACAATAATTTTTTGGTGCGAACCACTTAGGATTAAACAGTGTTGTGCACCTAAACTAATCAGTGGTAACCACCACAAAGGCTATGAAATGAAAGCCACTTAGCAAGTATGAGTACTTCAGAAGAACATGCACGATCGACCTAGGGCATCGAGTAACGTACAGATTAACACCGTTTGGGGTATTCAATCGTTAGTGGTAGTTAGATATGTGTGAGTGCATTTCATACATAGTGCCATCACGGCAGCAATATTACCGTTAGACAAGTGGCGTAGAAACAGTGTCAGAATGTGGCGGCAGGGCAGATAAATACTTCATGCCGGCGTATGCAACGTTTTTATTGCAGTACAGGAGTGATCAGCTCCACACGATAGACGTTGAGTCGCACTTTCCGGGATTAGTCGCCAAACTGGATAGCACTGTTCAAATTCTACACTCTTTCCAAATATGCATACCATAAATCCTAAATCCTACACTTTTTCGGGTCTGACAAACGATCTCACAGCATAAAATTTCTTGACTTTCAGAACTGAGTGGAATTTGCAAGTGTTAAGCGCTCCATTAACCTGTCCAAGAGGGTGGATGGACACATTCGTTTAGTCATATTATTCATTTCGAATACAATATTTCACTTATATGAAGCACAGTCACGACTGATAAACTGAATTTCGCACTGATTGCTACTAGGCTAGGCAGTAGCCTGAGGTTGATTGCATAGCGCGCAAAGGCCGCAGACTGTGCTTTTAAAACATGTTTTGGCAGAGAAGCCAATGCGGATGCATGCTAGGAATCTCCAAAACTAAACGGTTCTGGAAAATATCCGCAGACTTTGGACAGACTGGAGAAGCGTTGTCACCCTCACTCGCTTAATACATCGATCAACTGGCTAATGATAGATTACATCACCTACTTCGCGGTATTTTCGTACGGATTCACGCTTCGATCATCCCTCTTGTCCGGGCTCACAGCAGTGCACACAACACAGAACATAGAAACAGAAAGACATTTTGTTCCAATGTGCAAATTGCCGTGCACTTTACTATTCAACATTTGGCGGTTCAGCCGATTTTCTTGTAATTGACCAGAGATTGGCCAAACAATGATGTTTGTTCCAGCAGAACCTTCCAGCTCTCAACGGCACTTTACTGGGAAAACCGTCCAAGGAATAGCCTGTTACGAAAAGTCCACTATGAAAAGCACATTACTGACTAGTGTTTGGAATGTCTCAACTCGGTAAGTAAGTTCACAATTACATATTCCGTTACCGCAGGTCTACTTTTTGCAAAATTTTCATCGGAATTCTGTTGATAAGATGGATGAACGCCGTCTATGAAGCGTCTGTCTGCACTTTCCTTGAGCACGATATAAAGGACAGCATTACCCTTTGAACAACCCAAATTAGAATACTTCTGGGTTAAACACAGTCAAGCATTCCAACCCTTTTCGTTGATGGTTACCGTTTGGTGTAGGATAACACCCATTTAATCTCGAGATAGAGTGCTCTTCGACTGGTACTAAACTGTGGTGATACTAATTGCTCACTTGCCCCGCTTCTATCCGTGATGATTGTCATAGCTACGAAATCCACCAGTCTTGGTCTGCGACTCCGAGGCCGCTTTTGCAATCCGTCAGCTCTCTTGAAGTTTCAACGAAATACCCAACCAGTTGCGATGTTACTTGTCAGACGTCCAAATGTCGAACCAAAAGGGGGTCTGCAACGTCTGCATTGAAACAGAATTGTGATTACAAAAACTAGTCCATTTCGCTACTCCGTTATCGAGGTGATTGTGTTCTTGTGTCCCCTTTCACTGAGGGGTTAGTTGGGTGGGTTTCTAAGCGAGGACCGTGACGCAAGTCATTCGATCAGGTAGCTGTTGCCCGGTGAGTCAACGTGTCCAAAGGGTGCCACTCGGGTCTGCCCCAAATCGGAATGAGTGCGCGCAAGCACACTGTCTTGTACTGTACACATATCCAAAATCCAGACCGTTGCCGTGACAACTGTCTACTTTAACTTGCACAGAACATAATCAGACTTTTTGTCGAAATATTTCGATTATGACCTTTTAGTTCGGACAGGTGGATGTTACAAGAGAATTTAATTCCGGTCAAGTCCTAAATTGTGGAAACTTCAAAGTGGACGAATGAAGAAGTTTATTTGGACGTGTGAACTGAAAGAATGAATGGGAACCACGTGATTTTGAGTGCTGTTGAAACTTCGGCTAATGATTTGGAAGGTTGTGTTATGGGAATATAAATGCATACTGTTGATGTAACTTACTCTCAATCACATCTATCACCGTTCATCTGGTGTGGGCTGAACTTGAACTTTGTATGACTGTCCAAACCGTCCTTTTTCACACAATCCATGACTAAAGTGGGTTTTGTCAGCTTACTGTTCGTTCTTCTACCAGTCGATTTGTCCAAGAGACCATATATCGGTTGCTGTTTCGTCTTAATGAACATCATATTCAAATATGAGCACCACAATTAGTGTAAACTGAATAGATAGCGTCTTTGTCCCCTTTTGCATGCTGCAGATAAAGTCCACGTTATGCTCTTGTTCCGAATATTTTCACATTTCGACAATAAAAATCCGACCTTGGAAATTATTCAATGGTAGGCTATCAGGTGAATTACTCAGTCAGAGGATACCTATGGGTATAGACCCAGCTGATCGTGCAATCCAATTTGGGTGGTCAGTATAGTGGCGTGGCTTGAAGCCTTGTACAGGGCTTCATTGGGGTACTAGTGGCATCCGGGAAAATTGGGTCGCTGTGACCGGACATTACTGAGGTAGTTGTGTTTGCAACATATCTTTCATAAGAACAGGCTGTCAAATTCTCTGTTTTCTCATTCAATGTATTGAGATCGAGATTAATGTGATGATTCCAGCGAACTAGGTTTTGGCCATTCGTATGGCTAGGTAAGACATAGAACCTGGTGGTGTAAAACTAATTTGTTGTTAACATCACTGGGGATTTTGTTTAGTTGAAACATGTGCATTTCTTCCAGACTCAAAGCACGTCTACTAATGCATCCATCACCTCCAGTACTGCCATCGAAGATCTTTGCTTGGGAAGAACACTGATTCCAGGAACCTGCAGGGCGTACATATATGGTTCGTGAGTATAACAAGAAATTGAAACCACCGTGAGAGTATCGTAGTCTCCCTAGGAGGACCAATGAGAAAGCCGAACAGAAGTGGTATCCTTTCTTGTGAAGAGCCGAACATGGGCATCGACGGCTCATAATACATCAACAAGGGGTACAAATTAATATTTCGAAAAAGGTTCCTTGTGACCGTTTGTACAGTGTTCATGTTTTGTTGAATAATCTGTCCTTGAAGCAATACTACAACCATTTTCTAATGAGTCCGTGCTGCTGTTTATGCCACATACGCGGTTTCTCCAGATACTGGGTTACATCCATTAGAGTATCAGTGTGATTCGTAGGAACATTCACATCCGTTTCGCGCTATTTGAGTGATTTGGAATCGATACCACTTTGTACGTAATGAGTGAATTTGATCATGTGTGCGGTTAGTTTTGCTCAGCCATTGAGTCAGTATAGTTGGCAAGACCTGCGAATTACATAGTGTGAATGCACTACAGTTCGGCGTCGTAACCTACAGAGTAGTGCACGCGTATGCTAGAGAACATCTGCCAAATGAAGAGAATTCATTTGTTTATTTTCTTGCCTGTTTGTCGCCTTCAGCTAAACCTGGTAAGACACTCATCCACTGGAACGTTCAGATTGGGTGTTTACCTTTAATTCAACTCGTTCTGGATATGTGCTTGAAGAATAATGGATCCTGATGTCCCATGGCTTAAGGTGGATCAGAGATCAGCTAGTTCGTGTGAGTTAGATAGCAGAATTTAAGAAGTCAATGACGCTGATGAACGCTTTGGTCCTTCGGAGTGGAATTGAACAAAATGAAGGTCATAAATATGAACCGTGTTTCTGTCTGCATATTTGGTGGATGACTAAACCAGAAGTGCGAGTATTCCAACTCCGGGTGAATTACCTCCACACGACTGTGTGGTATGTCTAAAAGCTGACGGCGGATAGATTGCGGACGACATGGGCGACCAGACGAGCCATCGTCCAAGGTGATTGGGACAACGAGCGAAGTATGGAAAACAAGAAACGCCCAACGGAAAGCGTCGGTCACACAAACAAACCGGGTAGAGTTGCACGCAACGTGTGAGCGGAACCAGGCGGTATTTTCGGCCGCAATTTCGGTTCAGAAACGTGTAGTGGTCAAAACAAGCCACACTTGTAATTTTGTTAACCTGCTTTTTTACCTTACTCCTATTCCAGAGATCAGCGCAGTGAAAAGACACGAACACAGCCCCAAATGAACAGACCGACTGTCCGTTACTGAAGACACTCCCAAACTCCCCTTGTGCACGTACTCTCCCCACCCCCAGAACATTCCCATTCCGTATACCCCCCTTTGACGTGACGTGCTTGTAGTAACAATTGGCCGATACACGTTGTGTGTGGTGTTGTTCTCCCTGTGTTCCGTGGTCGTGTTGTTGTGACGAGTGTGACTTGTGGCCGTAGTTTCGTGCGTTCGCTGTTTGAGTGTCCCTTCTTTGAAGATTCCTCTCTGCATTTCAGCCCGCGATCAGTCGACTGTGTACTTGTATTTGCTCTGTGCACTGCAAACGCGAGCGCACGCATGACTTTGCAACCAGTGAGTTGGAAAATAATGATTTTGCTTTGTTGAACGCATTTTCTCTACTCCTAGAGAGATCTGGTGAGGATCCAAGGGCCTAAGGATGTTTCATGAAACCGAGCGAAAGCTCTCTTCTTCCTCAAGGGGAACCAGTGCAGTTCGGTTTGTCTAGTAAAGTACTGAACAGTAGAGAGAAGTAGTCACATCAGCAACAACTGGCAGAAGTGTCCACACTATGTGGATGGGTGTTCAGACTGTATGTTTGTATAAAAAGTGCAACGAAGCCAGAGGTGAGCAGCCGAGCTCTGCAAACTGACTAGCTCATGTTTTACACATTTGAAAATGCCACCAACAGATGAACACTTGATAATACAATGAACACCAGTGTTTCGAAATGAAGTTGGACGCAGGTTCACGTTTTTCTCGCCTTGCACATGCGGGTTGGTATGGGAGAAAGCCTCAATCCATTCTTTTCTAAACGCGGTTTATTGTGCACCACACCACACACTTGAGGATTGTATACTAATTCCAGACTCCAGGTATTTTCAACAACTCCGGTGACTACTAAGACGTTCTATGTGGACCCTGTCTATCAAAAGTGCTGCATCTTTAGAATAGGGTTAACAGTCACTGGAAGTGTTGGAGAGTCGTTTTCGTGCATTCTAGTTGTAAGGCTTTTCCGCTAATGTTCGGTTCAGTCTTTTAAACTGCCGCAAGACAGTCCCATGTTAAATAGTTTGGAAGCACAGCATGGTTGCAATGGTTCCCATCAACGGTCTGCCCAACAAACAAAATTGAAAGTTTCATCGATCCAGAAATTTCATTGCCCCTCTCAAAGCGAGGTATGTGTCTGTAACCAACCGATGAAACAATAACACACTCAACCCATCATAACCATGAATGAACATGATCGACCTTGGCAAACCGAATTTGTCACGTGGGGCGTCTGCGTAAACTCAAACTGGACAACTGCATCTGGTCTTAAAGAGACGAGCCAGCAATGAGATGAATAAGTTGCGATCGCAATGACTACATCATAGAAGCAGACGTAGTGACGGTAGTACCGGTTGTTCTCAGTGTCTAATGATTGAATATAGTATATTCTGGGCTTTATTTTGCAGGTGACAGTTGGGCAGACAGAGCCATTTGTCGTGTTATGTATGTTCGAAATCACAAGGTCGTTTGACAAAAATACGCATTATGAGTCTTGCGGGCGGTGAGTAGACTGTGCTCACTATAGAGGATCACGTTTAGACCCCTTTAGATACAGTTCGGTGTTTATTGTACAATACATAGCTACTCGATGTTTTCAAACAACTTTCCAGAACGGGTTTATTCCTGAAGACTTGTCCGGTGTATTCTCACATGTCCTTTGTGCTGGTATATTTCGCACAGAGAATAAGCTTGAATATCCTCAAGTCCATTGAGAACAAAAGTGAAGACACTACGATTTTTAAAGCACCTTAGTTTGAAAATAGTCCCAACACCAGATCCTACAAACAACGTTACTTTGTAGGATATTGGGTGCTGAAATCCGAACAATTAGCACGTTATGATTGCCAACTCATCAAAAAGCAGACCAAAAGTATGTTGTGTGTTTTGAAGCCAACAGTAAGCATCAAGAAATCAGACTATCTTTTTAGTTAGAAAATTGGCTCCCTTGAGTATCACAGTCAAATCAACTGTTTGTCCTACATACTGAGAAGAAACATAGCACATGCAACGTTGTGTTTCTTAGAAAGTAACAATGACTTACGCCAGGAGAAAATTGACAGTCCGAGTTTGGTGTGATATTGGCCGGTTTGTGTTGGACGATATGGGGGCAAGCAGCTATCAGTTCCTCACTTTGAAACTCTGTAGTATATTGACCATCAGGTGCCTTTGGTGGTCGTCGATCGCGCTTTAAGGAGTCCGAACGGAACACCACCTGAGTGAGCTTGTTACTGGCGAAACGCTCTGTGTCCTCAAATGGTATGGATTTGTTATCCAGAGATGATCCGTCAATACAAATGTACTGCGTTAACTATTTTTGAATAAAGACAAACAAGAACTCGTACGAATGCATCAATCAAGAGACAAAACATGAGGCTTGTTAATTTCACATACCTTTGAGAGTTACAATCGGCGTCTGGCTTAAGAAAAAAACACTATCAAACTGGAAGTCCTACAGACCATGTTGGAACATAATACCTAAGACGGAGCTATCTACAAACAGAATGACGATTAACTACTTTGAAAGTGTAACATCAGTTTCTGGCGGTCACTGGGAAAGAATTCGAAATATTTGAAACTGAGTGTTGTGGGCAAACATTAGAACCTCAAACTAGGAGCTAGTACTGGCTTCAGGGATACTGGAAGTCACCCAGTCTTGAGTAAGTTACTTCAACCGTCAGCCAGTTCAAAGCATGCATACTAAACTTGTTTAAAGGTTAAATATCCTATTCTAACATCGTATAGTTTCTAAAACTGTAAGAAAATTAACACACTTCCAGAGTAGATAGAAGTTTATTGTCGTGTGGATCTAATTACGCAAGATTGTGGACCGGATACATCCAAGGTAACAATAATGTACACCGATTGGTACATTACCATTCCTTAATAGCCCGTCTTGGTCGCCCTCCGTTTTGTAGGAAAAGAACTAACGATAACCGTGCTTGGCAAGCTGCGATAGCGAATTCTTTATTACTGGGCATAATAAACGGCAAAACGACGTGTAGATATCAACAAATTCCCTGTCACTGGTGTAGATTTAACGCAGATTTCCCACAGTTGGATCTCAAGGAATATCAGCTCTGCTGAACTACTTAATGATAATACGGCTTTTTTTTAATGAACCGCTCAGATGACGGTATTCAGTCTGTACGTATAGTTTATTAGAATTCCCATAGTTAACTAGTGTTTAATAGTAGATGGAATATGGGACAAAATCAGTGGTTTACGCAAAGCACAACTACTGCTTGCCCTGCAGCCTGAAATCTATCTCGCTTGATAAGGTGATGAGGTTTAACTTGTAGATTCAACGACCCCTGGCTATATGAGCATTAATATCCCAATAAAGCACCAATGGTGGGTTTTACTCTTACTAGTAGTTAGGTCTTATGCATTACTTTCCTGAACCTTTCCACAACTGGGAGGTGGGGTGAATCCCACGGAATCAATGAAAGGTTGTCATCGTCCAACTAACTATCTAGTCTTATTCCGCTCAAGATAGAAAAAGTTTCTTGTCGTGGCTGATGATCGTATTCAATGGTGACATAGTATACACTCTGTGACAATTAATAAGATGTGACAATATCGCATGAATGATTTTGTCTTATTAAGTTAGTACTTTACGGTGCCCGCTTCAGAGCTCTCTTAAACAAGACGGTTGAGACAAGGATTTGACAGCGAGGCAAAAAAACAACGTAAAGGCGACAACAATCAATCCGCGTGATGGGGAGAAAATGTGCTTCTCGTAAGTTCTACGATAGATGGGGTAGCACACAGTCGTGCAGTGTAATAAGAGATTATTCATATTCAGGTAACTGGAGGTTCTATGTTGACTAACTGTGAAGAAGTTGAGTTATCGTAAAGTGTAAAGAAGAGTCACACGAAAAAGGTGAGTATGCACCAGATGATTGTTACCCCTAACATTTACTGAGCTATTCTGCTCAAAATCAGTTTACCTGAGCCGTAATCCTCATGACAAGGTCAGTCTTTTTAAGCATGCATACTAGCTGTGATGCTGACCTTGCCAGAGTTGAAAATCTACCTGGGTCGCCCTGTCATGTCGAACCCTAGGTACGAATCACACGAAGACCGGGTCACGTTACCGATAGAAAAACTAGGTTGCATGTAGATGTCATGCTTGAAATTACGTGTGAGAGCATGCTGTGATCTTTCTGATTGATTAGTAAGACAAGCGGAATAGGTGAACATCGCCCGCTTCAAGCAGAAAGTAACTCAAACAACGTGGAAAGTGGACAGACTTTACCCATCAGTCAAATGAAACAGGGTGTATTGGGCGATCAGAGAAGGACTTCAAAAATCAAACTGTGTCATCGGTAAATTTTTGTGGGGTCTACCTCCAGCATTAGGGAGAGAAAACACACTGGTTTTATCTAAACAAAACAAGCACAGAATCTACCCGCTAGGGTCCATCATAACGGTGTCAGTTTGACCATAAACTCGGTCACACAATACATTCTTCACATGATTCCTTTGAAGAACGTTGAGTGCACCTGTTTTGTCTATCGAATTGTAGCAAAATCTGGGTACGCCACTGCGGTGGAAATCTCGATTCACCGATTATCTAAACCCCGACACAACATAAGATCTGACAAACGGCCGATCCAAATATCGCGTTAAAGATACAACATCAGGATTGGACGAACGGTCTCAGTGTTGCGCCGTCCGTTATTCGCCAATTCATCTGTTCCGTATTCCACCAATTAACACACAGTTTTTGATGTTGCATGTGCTAGTGAGATCAGTCAATGACAGGCTGTGATTTCTTTAATACTGTTGTACATCTATAAACTCGGCGTCTCAATTCATGAATAACAATTGCTTACTGCTACCAGTACCAGGTCTTCTCCTTATTACTTGCTTGGGAGGTTTCAATTCAAGTACGATTCCTAGGGCTATTCGAAGTCCCTTATTCCGAGTATCACATCCACTCACGAACAGATGCAAGTCGTTGGAGTTTGGCGCATTTAGTGCGTCGTCGTCCACGCATCGTTCACACTTCACTGCAGCCTTTGCATTCGGGTAAGTCACTCGGTTAACCCCTTCTCAATGTGAGTGGCACTCAGCTTGCAGTGCGATTTCATTCGAAGTGAACAAAGTTTTGATTCTCCAACACAACTCTGTCAAAGATTGTGAAAATTAATGTTTAGAAGAAATTTTACCTAGAATGACCTAACACATTTCGGTGGTTCTGACTTGATATTAGAAAGTAGAGGATATGCTTGAGCAAGAATCCAGTAATTAGTGATCATCGAAGTTTTGTGGTGCCTTCACAGGCTTCGGTGTGCACGATGCGAACAGATAGAAGAGTGAACAAAGTTGCAATTCAATTATGGGCAAATCCGAAAATTTTCGACATCATCTGTTATGCAACAGCAGTCAACGGAAGCCAGTTTCTGATAGGACAAGATCCGATAATTGTTTTGGTTGTCACCAAATATTCATCTCTGTTCTGATAAGTTCATGTGGAAGGCTGTTCAGTATGTAGTCCAACCTGAACCCAGTCAGCAACCTCTTAGGTATATTTGCATGAAAGGAGCGTAAGGGTATTATTGTATAAATGTAAAATTACTCATAGCTGGTTGCAGCCTTCTCTTTCAGCCAGGGGCCTATCTGGCCAGTTCGTAGGGAGGTCGCAAAACGTGGGTTTCGTCCTCCATGGTGATCTTTACTAGGGCATATCCTTCCCACGACCGAGATCCGAAGCCTGGCCCTTGCCCGCGGCTGGTTTTGTGATATTTCTCGATAACACTTCAGAGATCTTACCAACCTCCTTGTATTAGAAATATGCCAACGTACATCAAGTTCTAGCCTAATGCTTAGTATAAAGATCAAAAAATGTGTTGGACTATTAATAGAAGCGATGTGCCATTAATCACGGCTTCATTCTGATATAGTTAGATGACTATTCTAGGCAAATATTACTTTACTGTCTTGACGTGTTAACTACTCTTTCCCCCAGGTTATTCAGGTTAGAACTCGTCACAGTGGTGAGCCAAACATCAAAATCATTTAGGTCATTAGGTCCATCCAGAAGTCCGTGAATGATTGGACGTATCTATAACATTATACTCTTGCGCTTGCAGTATTTATAAATAAATTTGAACAAACGGATGTGGTGCTGGGCGGGATCACCCAGTGAGTATGCTTAAACTGTCACTGTGCTTACCTGCATGATACGTTGATAATAACGGAACAAGAACGGAGGGATTGCTCTCATTCGGAAGCCCAATTCCAAACCCAGTAGCTGCGTCCCATCAGGGATCCAAGCGAGAAAATTTGCATCCACACAATCGACAACAGGCACTCGGAATTCTCGAAACCGTGGTTCATAAATATAGATGTAATAATTATTCTTTTCTCCAATCATCACACAATCTAGATAGCTGACAATATCTGCCGGTGGAGGTAGGTGAGTCCAGTAATCACAAGACATGTGTAGTACATACTGTGGTTTAGGTTCAGTGGGTGTGTCATTGTGACTGCTGAAGTTAGTCACTTGATCAGATGTACCCGTTTCTTCTGTACCTTGTTCCGTGCCAATCGTATCCGATCTCTCGGTGGTCGTGATAGTTGGCAGTGTGGTTGTAACCCTCCACTGACCAGACTCCTCAGGAGTGGTTTCCTTTTGTCGACGAACAACATAGCATCCAACCATCGGGCAAAATTGACAAATGGGTTCTTCAGCTTCGGGCATATAAGGTAAGGCGAATGTTCGATCGGTTCCGTAAGGGCCACCACCAATGTCTACTATGGCTGACCAGTAACCGCTTGGACAAAGCATGCTGGTGTGGGTGTAGTTAGCATTGCATTTGGGTAAGGGGAAACAGTGAATAAAAATCGCACTAAAGAGGTATACCAGTTCAATCAGTTTTGTAGTCATATTCGTTGTGTTAAACAAACTATCGGCCCCATGTGTGAACGTTTTGTCCTGTGCGAAGCTGCCAGGCGGATTGCCAATGGAGAAAAATCAATGATGGTCAGTGCAACACCCTGATTGGTCCAAGTGGTGTCAGATACAAGACTTATCGACCACGATGGGCACGTTTTCCTACTAAGGGTTATCTTTTAACACACAAGAAAGGGAAGAGTTAGACAAGTTCGAAATGACCTGTAAGCATGAAAGTTATCACGCGACGGAGTAAAGAATGCGCTAGTTCATCTTTATCCAAAGTTGGTTAGAAGGTGGATTAAACAACAAAATTCACAGTTAAAATATTCATTTGCATAATTAGCCTCACATGGTAGGATACACACATCCGTCTGTACCGAAGCTTAGTCCTCTGCCGTCGATTTGACTGGCGGTAATGAGACAGGATCAAATTGCGAGTAGTCCTCAGTGGTCAGCGTGAAACTTAGTGTAGAACTTAGCCCCTCAGCTCGCAATTCTTCAACGGTTTGCTGCTAATTTGTCATCCAAAATGAATTGTAACGTAAAAGTTCATTTTGACAGGTCAGTAATCTTTCAGTTCATATGCGATACGGAACAGTGAACCACTTCTATTGACTTGGGGACAATGGCGGCTGACTTACGAACTACGCATACGATCCCCCCCACCTCGTCAAGATGGCACAACTACCTTAGGCTGCCATGGCTACACACGTGCGGCCACGACGTTAGCTGGTCACGTTGGCGTCTTATGGCGTGGGAACCATTTTTTCCGTCTAGTCAAATCATTTCAGTAGTCTGGGTGTGAACGCATCGACATGTGACGAATTCCATTGCTTTGTATAAAGTCTTGCTTTGAGGACTTGAACTGGCTGCTTTGAGAAGAGGAGATTTGGGCCTTTCAACAACTGCCGTAGGACAAATATGTGGAGATATAACTATTGGACCACTCAATTTCTGGGACATTAGTTCGTAAGGTATCTGGTTTTAATAACCGATTACTTGACGTGACTATCCGCCCTCTCATTGAAATGGCTTAAAGGCTGTCCATTCGCCTCAAACCAATAAAAGTTGTGAGAATCATCGCAACACAACTGTAAACC
>QNGE01003911.1:0-67838 GCA_008508345.1 Paragonimus westermani | reverse complement strand
TGGTTAGAGACGCTATCCGAGATGGCGATGTGTCGTAGTCAATGGCGTACCTGTATCCATACCATTTCTAGTTCTTCCGCTTAGTCTTCTTTAATCTTTGTTGACCTTCGTAGTAATGTTTCCTTCTAGGATATTCCACGTCACTGTTGAGGTGAGCGGCGACCCGAGCCACAGTACCTTTGGTCAGGCTCATAGCTCTTATGATGAGAATGATGAGTACCACAGAACGACCAGCGACGTACTCTAAGGAACCAGTTTTCATGAAGTAGACATTGTTTGCGATGCCCTCTGCATAAGAGAAACGAGCATCCAGTTGGAAATGTGTGTCGGTAAACGCAAAAGGCAAACACGGCTCCCACCGAAGGACGCACATCGACTTTAAAAGCTAAAGATTCAGCTATTGCGCTACTTGAGTTACCGGGAGATCATAACTTCACGTGATTCAAATGATTCATGCCCTACCACACTGGGCGATGCTGTGCTGAAGCTCTTAGCATTCACACTCAATACGTACGCGTCAACCACAAAGACAGCAGACCGCCTGCAGTCTGGTGCGTGCAACAATCTCACCTCCACAAGATGGGCAACGGGCTCAGCCAAACCCGTCCAAATTCAACCCAAGTTGGCTTAACCACAGTAAACGCAACTCCTGAGGAAGACCATTCGCAGTGTTCGCAACGTTAAGTGAAATAACGCGGTCGCAATGTTCTGACCATCTCAAGTCATTTACTAAAATTCAACACCCTAACGAGTTACATAAACTTCAGAGCTGTATGAAGTGTGAAACCGGTGAAGTGAACTTGCCCCTCCTTGTAATCATTGTGTACCGTTCTTCAGAACTCTCTTTTTTGTTTTCTACGTTCCGCTTCGCGTAGTAGTGCTGGGCTGACATTAGGTTCATTTTCGAACTGGTGTAACAATGTACGATTTAATGTGCACATCCATGTCTAATAAAACGAGGTGAACTGGAAGGTTCTCTATTTGGCCACTTACTTTCCCTACATACATATACTCTGTATTTATATATGTATGCATATACATATATATACTCCGAATATAATTCCTAAAAGTTGCGTTGTATACAGAGGCACGATCCAAATTCTGGTCGACGCGAATGCTACGAAACTCCGGTCGGAGGTCTGGTGTTTTTATCGATAAGAGTTAGCCGACTTTGAAGCAACATTCACCACCTGCATCGATGATTTTGTTATCCCTGCGAACAGTGGTTGCACGTACTTTCGAATAGAGAGAGACCAATAACCATATCCAGTTTGTGCCGGGTAGGTGAGACGTTGAATATTCCGGAATGGACAAATGTTACCATTATCAGACGGACTGTTAGGAAACTAGTGTGTGGATAAGTCAACCTTTCAGAGTAAATCTGCTCTGACAAACTACACTTGCACCACTTGTATACTGGACACAACCGCGATACCCAGTGTGGTACTTCACCCTCCCAACTACAAACCGAAAAATTACCCAGAGGAAACCCTCACGCTTGCACGTTTTCTCAACCCTGTAGACACGGTCTAGAACCAACCTCCTTCCAGGTTGCCTTACATCATGTTTAAATGTACGCATGCCATTGCAGTTAAGCATTGGTGTGAACCACTGATATATTGCTGTCTATGATGATGACGATGATTGCACAGAAGCTTTTTGTGAAACACAAGTGCGTGCTCCGATAACCTTGAGATTGTAGAGGCTACTAGAAGATGGAGTTTAGGTCGGTGAAGCCACCAGCACTCAAGAGGTTTCCAGTTACCACCAAAACACAGGGGAAAAGAGAAAAATCAGGACGAACAGCAGTTGTCCTCAAGGACCGAACTCTCAAAAGAGTGATAGACTACGTAGGTGTAGGAAAAGAAATGATAAGTAATGACTTGAAATCGCCCACTCAAACATGCAAAAATCAAGCAAAGAAAGCTGATGCTCAACAATTTTTCACGTCTGTGAAAAGGGTGCTACTTTATTTTGGTGGTACACCCCATTTTTCAACCTGCCATCAGAAACACACTTGATATCCACCGAAACCATGTATCAATTTTTGACCTAGTGAATGAATCAAGGTACAATGGGTAGCAAGCATAGCAGTAATGGAACGATAACCACACTCACCTTGATTAAGGACATAATTACGGATGTCTCCTTGCAATGGGTTCAAACCAGATATGAAGTGCATCAGTAAAGGATTACCAGAAGAGGACAGGCGAACAGTGGGCGTAAGGACAGGTTGAGATGGGAACCTAACAGTAATGCGTTCAACATTGTTGGTATGTCTGTTGCCTCCTGACCGGCGACCGCTCCTTCTTGGATGGGGTTCGTCATAATCGTCAAGCATAATCTCATCTTCCGGCTCACTGCTTGAAGGAACGTTAGCGAACGGGGACAACTCTTCCAAAAATGATCGCATCAAATTTTCTGGTCCAAGACCCTGCTAAACCACGTATAAATTATAATCGCAAGGCTTACTGATGTGAAGAAGGTGCCACTGTTAACACTGTAAAAAGGATAATCAGAAAGAACAGACATGAACAAACTTTCGGTTGACTTCCTCGATGAAACCAGACCGGCAATTTGAGCAGGTAAAATCCTATAGGCGTAAGCACAGAAACTCAACGAGAATACTTGTAAATTTGCGTCAACTTCCGCTTCGCAGCTATGACAATAATAGCCATGTGCCGTGCTGGAACTCGCCATTGGGTAAGATCCAAAGGAGGCGCAGAATTCAAACGAACCGCCCACTGGAATGATTTCAGCGATTTCAGCGATTGATACACGGGTTCGAGGCAAGGGCCCAAGGTTCCCGGATCCATTCGGTTTTCCGTGCTCAGTGTCAGCTGGCTTCTGTTGATCTAAAAGGCGATCATTGAAAACAGGGTGTAGTACCGCTCTTGAGGATTACAGTGAATACCAAGAACAGAAAGATTATTCGCATAATGCAATTTTAGGTAAATGAGAATCAAGCGGAGCTTTAAAGCGATCCCTGGAAGCGCTGCTGACGACCTCAGAAAAAAGGCTGTTCCAATAGTTAATAACCCTGTAAGAAAAGAACTGCTGCCTAAGAAAGGTCCGAGGACGAAGCTTGAAAAGCTTCCTATTATGTCCTCGCCGGCCGTCATCATTCGCTACAGTGAAGACCTGTTCTACAAGATCTACTCTAAAGAAGAAGTGTGTGAGTAGTAAATCACCGCAGAATCTTCGAAATTCAAGTGAGTAAAGGTCAGGAATTTCAAATCGAGACTCGTGAGTAACATTACTCAGGCCCGCGACCATCTTGGTAGCCGCGCGCTGGACACGCTCAACAGCTAATATGTCTCTCTTCAGGCCGGTATACACTATCTGATTGACATACTCAAGGAGCGGTCCTATATAAATCCCGTAAAGCGTTTGAAAAGCTTTCTTGTCCATGCGGGTGAAAGTGCGCCTCATCATCATAAGAACGGCAAATCCCTTTTTGCCGCCATCTCATGGTGATACGTGAAGGACAAGTTAGACGACAACCAGATGCCCAGATCTTTCTTCAGATCGATTCTCATGATATCTACTGTACCACATGCGCTATGAATCATGAAAGCAATGCCAGAATTTCCCCCGAGTGACATGTGAGCACATTTATTGTCATTTAGTGGGAGACTCCAGTCGTCCGACCAGCGCTTGATCGCGTCAAGATCAATTTGTAGTGCATTGGGATCAGTGGCATTCCATATTTTTAGGTCGTCTTTGTATAAGAGGACGTTGCTGGAAATATTGTTCGGGAGGTCGTTGATGTAAATGATGAATAACAAAGGACCTAGCACTGACCCTTGGGGAACTCTCGCAGAAATGAAAGAGAGAGACGAAAGGTATGATCCGGTCTTGACTCTAAGCGTTCTAGTATCAAGAAAAGAGGCAATCCCGCGAAGAACCTCTCCTTGAATACCTTAGGCTTCCAGGTTGTGTTCCAGGGGGCCGTGTGGGACACAACCAAAAGCCTTGGTGAAATCAAAGAAGATAGCATTAGAGATGAGGCCATTGTCTTTGGCCTCCGTCAGACTATCCATGAAAATAAGTATGTTTGTTATGCATGACTGATTAGGAATGAAACCATGCTGTGTGAAAGAAAAAAGATTATTTAATAAGAAGTGATTGAGTATGACGCTCTTTAGTAGGCGCTCCATTATTTTGCACGGGATGCTAGTGGGGCTGATTGGCCGATAACTAGCCGGAGAATGCCGGTGTGACCATCGCATCTTTCCATGCGTTAGGGAGGATGCTAGTCTGGAGTGTTTGCTTGAACAGCTTATAAAGAGGTTCAGCCAGACTGACAGCTGCTTCCTTGAGTATTCCGGGATGGATCATGTCAGGACCCATTGCACTGTGTGGATTAGCCTTGAGTTAAAGGTCTTCAACATCTAGCACAAGAAACTCAGTGGTCAAGTGGTTGCCTGAACTTCCGCAACGGTAGTACAGGATGCCAGCTCGGGGACGCGACGTTGTAGATTGCCGAGAAGTACTCCCTGAATAACTCGGCCACAACTAGGGAGTCAGATGAACTCTCCCCGTTGGGCAGTCGTAAAGAAAGAGTTGAAGGTTTGTTCTTTCTTAGTCGTCGCATATACTTAAATAAGAAGTTTTGTTCCCGCGGGCTATAAGGAGGATCTCCTCTTGTACGAGTTTGGTGTTTCCGCGGATTTCCCGCCTACACTTGTTTCGGACAATGTGGAACGCGCTTAGGTCCTCTGAGTTTCCTGTAAGCTTATGCTTCGCGAATAATTGGGAACGGTTGTCGAGAAGACGACGTATCCTGCGTGGAAGGGGTGGCCGATAAGAGAAAATGCACAGTTTGCGCGGTATAAATAAGTCGTCTGCTTTCTGAATTGCGCTTTGAAACGTGTGGTAGTTCTGGTCCACGGAGTCCAAGTCAAGAAGAAGTGAACCTAGGTAGGTTCTCAGGCCGTTAAAATCTGTTTGATTAAAGTTTCGAACGGTGAACCATTTTACTGGTTGTTGTAACCAGTAACAGATAAGGCCAAAGGATAACAGAGAGTGGTCACTGTGTCCAAGTGGCTCTCATTAGTGATAACTAAGTCGAGCAGAGAGGGAATCTGACCAAAACGGTGGCACGTCGGGGTGGTGACGTGCTGTGTCCACGCCTTCCAACGTATCAGCGTCGATAAGGAAGTCGAGAATCAACTTTCACAGTTCTGGTGAGCAAATGATGCCCAGTTTATCTTGGGTGCATTAAACTCACCCATAATAAGCAAATGAGTAAAGCGTTGTAGGCCTATGAAGTTTTCCAGGCTTACCAGAAGGGTGTCGTCGTCGGGAACGTCTGATGGAGAAGAACAATAAGTAACCCCCACTAGGAGTGAGTCTTGGCCACAAAGTGGTAGTCGAAGCCACAGAGCGTCACATTTATCAGAGGACTGGAAGCCACCAATAACCGTGGGTGTCGGGAGGCACTGCTGAAGAAAAATCGCAGAACCCCCCATTCTCCCTCGGGCAGAGTCAGCCCGGTAAACTGAACACCCCGGGACACTCAGCTCACTGTCACCGATATCACCCGTGAGCCAGGTCTCCGTGAAGGCGAACATGTGGGGTCGGGTTTCATGACTTAACTGTCTGATTTCCGGTAATTTATTAAACTGACTTAGAGATTTCGTATACATGCAACTGAAAGCTACCCCCTCGCTGGATTTCGCGTGAAAATAAAAAGGATGGTGTGAAGAAGAGCCTGGGAAGTAAGGCCTAGAATTGAGGAGGGTGGTGGGGCTGGACTCGGTCTCTTCTTCCGAGTTGTTCTGACGGCCCTTCTTTGAGGCTGTTGGCGCGACATCACCGCCTGTGCGTACGTCAGCGATCCTATCGGGCATTTGATCAGCATTCTGGGTGCCGCCACCTGCGAACTCTGTGCCCCCGTCAAATCCCGCTGCTTGGAGGGGTGTTTGGAAGTTTTCGCCCTCGAAAAATTCGACTTCTTCGTTTGCTGGGAGCGGGGTTTGAAAGACGGCAAAGGGCGCTGTGTTATGGGGCTACTGAAAGATTTATTTATAGGGGTGGGCCAAATGGATGCTTTTTGAGCTGTGAGAGGCGGTCCTAGCAGGCTGCTTCCATTCCAAACTCTTGGGAGGAAGAATCTTCTGCTGGGCAATTTAGATTTTGGCGTTCGCAGCATTTTCAGCTATCGCCATACGGACTGGATGCTGGAGACCCAAATCGCTCGGTTCCAACCAGTTCATCTCTCACAATAACTGATAGACATATGCTGGTCTGAAAGGAAGTCAGCGGTTCATTTCAGTTTGAATTCCATCTCAAATTCCAAATTCGAATTTTCATATTTCCCATCCAAGACTTGTTGAACATCTGCACCTGTTGATGTCCTGATACTCGGCTGGTGTGATCCGGAAATTGACCAGACTGCGTGTTCTTTCGATGAGTTCAGTGGTGGTCTAAGGGTATGGAGAGTAGAAAATAAATGACAAATCCTAGTTGATTACTGATGAGTTGCTGTAAACAACAAAGACAAATCATACTTCGCTTAGTACACAGTGAGGAAAAGGTTGTCCCAACATTTTTCTAGCTCTGTTTTTGAATATACTTACGTGCACGTTCTCAACAACCTTTGCAGGCAATTTGTCCCACGAGTTGATAGCCCAGTTAGTGAAAACGTTTATCCTGACAGCCAACCGTGACCTTCTTCTCTTGACTGTGAACCCATGGCCTCTCAGATCTCCGTTCTGACGCATGTCGAACAAACCTGCAATGGGGCGTGTTCCTGGTTGGTGGGTATTTTTGTACATTTCAATAAGGTCTCCTCTTACCCGCTGGCGTT
This sequence comes from Paragonimus westermani, assembly GCA_008508345.1. NCBI lineage: Eukaryota > Metazoa > Platyhelminthes > Trematoda > Plagiorchiida > Troglotrematidae > Paragonimus > Paragonimus westermani. Next base: position 61,024 of record QNGE01003911.1, on the reverse strand, counting down.
GGAACGAGGATAAGTTCAACGAACTTAGTCAGTCTTGATAACTTAAACCCCTCATGCTCCATACCTTATGTGTAGCGAGCTCTTGTCCTTCTTCGCGGACGACTATATCCTTTTTAAGGTACGGTGACCAGGCTTGAATACAATATTCGAACTGGGGCGAACTATAGCCGAATACAGAAGAATGAGCAATGCTGGACGACGATTAGCGATCGTCGATTTCAGTCGATATACAGTTCGCTGTGCTTTTGTCGCGGATGCGGCACACTGAGCGGTTGGATTAAACGTGTTGTTGAACTGGATACACACGTCTGTCATTTGCTGCCTGGTTTTTAGCTCGACTCTCTGTCCATGTGCTTCCCCTAGGTACTTAAAGTTGATTGGAGAGCAGGAGAGAAGATATGACTTGAGAATGTTCAGCGGTATATCCCACTTTCATGTCCACTTACAAATTTTCAGAATGTCCTCCTGAAAAGCGTCTGAGTCCGATAAACTACCGACCAGCTTCATATAATCTACACAAAAAACATTTGCAGACTAGGTGGTTGGTCAGGTCATTTATGTATACCAGCAAATGCAGAGGGACGAGGATTGACCCCTAGAGTACTCCATTTAACAGGCACGTTTTGTCCGACAGCACTCAATTACTCTACACGACCTTTCAACTAGAATCGTCTGTATCCGACTACAGATACTAGGAAAGATTCCAGCTTATCGTAGTTTCCAGTACAAAAGCTAGTGGTTGACAGAATCGCAGGCTTTCTGAAAATCAAGATACCAAACCTCAACCACGTCTTGTTCATCCGGCTTCTCCGTAACAGTGTCTTAAAACATCAGCACATTGGTAAGACAAGATCTATCCCTTAGAAATCCATGGTGAGAAGCTCTGAGAAATTTCTGTCTGCAGTGAATCTCGCAGATCCTCTCTCGTAATACGCATCCAAACATTTTACTGGCGACGGTAGTCAGGCTTACTGGTCGATAATTTCTAACCTCCGATCGGTTGCCATCTTGGAAGATGTGAACGATGATGGCTGCCTGTGATACTCGGAATTAGGGACTCCGAATAGCCCTAGGAATCGTACTAAAATTGAACCCTCTCACGCAAGTAATAAGGAGAAGACCTGGTACTGGTAGCAGTATGCAGTTATTATTCATGAATTGAAACGCCGAATTTATGGATGTACAACAGTATTAAAGAAATCACAACTTGCCATTGGCTGATCTCATTATCACATGCAACATCATAAACTGTATGTTAATTGGTGGAATACGGAACAGATAAATTGGCAGATAACGGAAGACACAACACTGAGACCGTTCGTCCAATCCTGATGTTGTGTCTTTACCGCGATATTTTCGGATTGGTCGTTTGTCAGATTTTCTGTTGTGTCGAAGTTTGGATAATCGGTGAATCGAGATTTCCGCCACACTTTTTTCCAGTCTGTCACAATCACCCATGTTTCTAATGAAGGATTGAACAGTTGGGCAAATGGCGACGCCAACGATCTGGCCAGAGGTTTTAGGGTTGCCAGGTGGATGCAGTCAGGTACTACCGACTTTGTGCTGTTTGGCTGAGGTATCGCTCGCTCAACTTCGTGGGGCGTGAGGTTCTGATCCACCGTGGGCCCGCTCACGGTATTAGGCCGAGGCTCCGGTGCTCCATTGTCTGAGCGATAGACGCCTTGAAACTGTACCACAAACGCTTCCGCTGTGCCCTTGTCAGTTTATATAATCTCTCCGTTATGGGAAAGTGTGATCCCGATTTCCTTTCATGGGGAGGACATGAACTGAGCATAACTATAAAACCTCTTGGGGTTCTGTTTCATATCTCGTGCTGGGTTGAGCTCATAAACCAGTTGAGTATCCCTGGCTACCGTAACTGCTTCGTTTCGGGCATTTTTGTATATCATAAAGAATTTCAAACCTTTATGTTGAAGTATGCCTGTCGAGCCACATACTTACGTTGGAAAGCTCTCTTCATCCTGGGGTGAACCCATGACTTCCAACCCCTTCCTCTGACCTGTTTCTGAGGGATGTTCCCATCTGTAGGCGTCGGCATGTTGTCAGCGTAATTTGACCGCAAACCGTCAACGTCCTCTGTGGGAACTGTTGGGTTCCAGGTCGTTTTATCAGCTTCCAATATTCGTTTTTGTTGTCAGTGCGTTGGAAAAGTTGCACGTTGTGTGCCTGCCTGAATAACAGTTAACGTGGAAACGAAAAACTAATCGTCACGTGATCACTCTTTCTCAGTGGTGTTGCAGGCAATACGTTTGTGGGGTCAGTGCTCTGTCGAGTTGGGATTAAGTCTAGCAATGATGCCAACTAAACGGGTCGTGATCTCGCGGCCACTCTAACATGCTGTGTCGGTGTGAATTTGTTGACCAGATCAGGTAATTTATAATCAAACTCTCCACCACTAACAGGTCCCGATATCCAATTCACTATAAGAGCATTAAAATCTCCAAGACGAACAGGCAATAGCTTGAATGACAGGCCAACTAGAATGATCCCAGTAATGCATCATCTTAATCTGTTGTTGCACCCTGACTGTGATACAATGATGGAGGTTCACATGGAGTAGGTTGAAAGCGGTCCAAATACCCAAGCAATTGCAGCTACAGTTCACGGATGACATCCTTATAAAACATTCGAGTAACAATAGGCATCCGCTCCCAAATGCATTGCTACGGTCACTGCGATACCCTTAGGACCCATGCACCTAACCTCTCAGATATTTTTCTTCTTTGAGTCAGGTTTCTGTGGGCAAGCAAATATCGAAGCAGTATATTGCTATTTGCAACTCATCTCTCTTGCTAATCAGGCTGCATGCATTCGCCAGCATGCGGAAACCTCCGAGGGGTAGATTCGCTTTTTGGATATCAAGATAATGACCAGACAGCCGTCAACCATCTTCTACCTCGGTGGTTGGCTCTCCAGGACAGTTGAATCGTCGTCTTTTTCCCTTGGAGCTATGTTTTGCTTCCTGGCTCTGGTTTGAGCCAAAACGCCAGTTCATGATTCCTGGTGCTGCTGACGTCGCCAGGTGTGGATCAGATTTGCCGTACGTGGCTGTCTCCTGCAAATTTCATGCGTGGCTTTGTCTGAGCTATCGTGAATGCTTTAGTTAGCGCCAGATCTCGAATGTTAAGGCCTCGAAATTCGACTACGAATGATCTGTTGTTGTTCGTCTGTGTGTTAGATACGGTCAACCTACCGATTCAGCGCGCTCGGTGCCAGTTCTTCGTTACGGGTAGCTCGGCGTTCCGCAGAACACTTAGAATTAATCGTCTTTCCAAGGATCTATGCTTGGGATCCAGTATGACCAGTTCTGGAGCGTGGATAGTTATGTTTCTTTCCATTATTAGGGTTGCCTCATACTAACTTCGTAACTGTGTCACTGTATTAATTCGTTTTGTAGAGTGGCCGCGACATTACGTAGATGGGCCTCGCGTTGGGCAATCTGTGCGAGAACCACATTGAATTCTGGAGGGCCACTGAGACTAAGATGCGCATAATGATTGATGGGCGTCGTGCTATCTTCTTCCAATTGCCCCTTTGGCGTCGAAACTACTGGTTTCACAGGTCTCGTAGCCGTAATATTAAGTGTCTCTTGTGATCCCTGAGCAGCTTCACCGTCGTTTTGGAATTTTGTAGAAACCGAGGTGTTGTTCTAAGGGCGTGAAGCTGTTCAGCTAATTGGCGTTGAGCGCACAAGAGAAGCACCATCTTTCGCGGGACGTACGAACCTCCTGCAGAAGGCTGTCGGAAGGTGCTCAACTTTCCCTGAGGTTCCGTGCTGTTTACCCCCGGTTTGGGGGAGCAGATTTCCGAATTTGGCCGGTGACATGGCTTGGGGAACGGATGCCGAAAGTCTAGATGTGCGAAAGACCTGTTACGGATCCCGGTCTGTCTGAAAGACTAAGTAACTTTCTTCCTCTGGTTTTGCATTTCACACACCCAGCACATGTCACAAAACAGATAACGCTCAGTTTATATATCTCTGTGCTCGTGCATGCACAGGACTGGTGACACCACTTGTTGCATATGTCACGTTGAAACCTTGGCTACCACCTTTTTGTCACACTGCTTGTTAAGGCATGAATTAGTGACACGAGGCATTTCACCGGCAAGATGTTTATCCGGCTTACATAACCTAATTTCCAATCAGTTGATCAGAACGAACTTGGTGAACAGCGATAATTTGCTTGTGAGATACACTTTAACAGGCGAGTGTTAGGCCACTGCAGGAAACCAATAGCGAAATTAAAGCAGCGGCTTAGCTCTAACTCCAGATCCAAGGCTTTGTAAATGCCTGTGTTCGTCGACGTCCTCCTGCTCTACTGGTGTGACTAGGAGATTGGCCGGAATGCATCTTCTGCCAATGCTAGTGCGCTCAGAAGTCGTCTAAGGGTAGGAATATGCGAAAAGAAGTGACAAACCCTGATTGCGCGAGCGACAAAATTAAATAAAACTTTGATCACAGCAAAGATCAAAAGTCGTTCCAACGGTTGTCTCCCTCCCTTGAATACATGTACCCAAGGGGGGCCTCAGCAATCTTCGCGGGCAGTTTGTTCCACAAGTTGACTACCCGACTGGTAAAAGCGTTAAATTGGACAGCCATCCGTGATCGTGATACTGTGACCCTTCAACTCTCTCCTGAGGCAGCACAAGCAAACATGCCGTGGGACTTGTTCCTGTATAGTGGGTGAATTTTTATACTTCGTCAAGGTCTCCTCTTTTTTCCCGGCGTTTGCATGAGATTGAGTTCGGTTCAGCTCATTTCTGACCACAAAACTTGAGGCTAGTATCAGGTTGATGTCCAGTTCCTTGCACCAGTGAGTTCCAATGATCGCACCATGCCTGAACAAGTGATGAACGGAGACTCCCCTTTGATAATGTTTCGACATTTTCGGGGGCACGTGGAACACAGTTTATTGTTAAACGGCCAGCGAAGGTATCTCTTGGCGTATTCTCATTGGGACTATACGAGCGAGCACGTGAGTATCAGATGTGGATTGATGGATGGAAGTGGTACCGCAATCATCTTCAGCAATCATGGTATAGTCTGAATAGTAGGCAGAATCCTGGATGATGAGACAGAACCTCCTAGTCGCGATTAAAAGACAGCTGGGGAGAAGTAAATACCTAAATGAGGAAGTCCCACGTAAATTGTCTTTACCAGACTCACAGAAGAGCTAAGACGTATGAAAAAGGGTGCTGACAGTTAGAAGAGAGGATTGCCATCACCATAAGTAGATCCTAGCCACCCGATCATCACTCAATATCAGAAAATAATAGGCTTGCGCGTAAAGTCGGTAGTCGTGGTTGCCAACACAACCTGAGATAATAATTAGTTCCAGCTGTTCACAACTTCACATGGGCAAAAGTTGGCACTTATTTGAAGTTGAGCTCTTTTCTTCATAATCTTCAACTTGTGTTCTGGAAGCGATGAATTTTCGCCGCGACCAAACAGCCGCTCTGCCACCTTGGTCAAATAATTAAATATCTTAGACTTTCACGAAATCCTCTCTCCGTCTTCTTTCTGAGGAGAATAAATTAAAATGCTCAGGTTCGTTAGCGTAGTCCGTTCCTTAAAGTTCTATGAAGAGATTTATAAGCCTGCGCTGCATTCTTTACAGGACCTTGAAGTCCTTGACAAATTAAAAACGCCAGGCATAAACACAATATTCTGTGTAGTCCCGCGCATGCCTTATGCAAAGGCACAAGAACGTTGGAGCTCCATGAAGCTACTACCTTCCTCACTTGGTATAGCACCCGATTTGCCTTGAGGGCTGCAAACAGACAGAACTTGACGTCTTTGGAAACCCAATTTTCCAAGGCCCTAATCAAATCGATTCTTGGAAATGGACGCGTTTATCTCATCTTCCTACCCATCTAAGTCACTATTTGATCGCGGTCCACGGAAGCTGTCTACATTCCGCAACATTTAGTGGAAGATTCCAACCAACTGCCCACCTGGGAATTCTTGCAGAGTCTCGTTTCATGGAAGGCTCGTTTGTGTGTCCCACGAGTATTGTCTCCTACCAGCATGTGTCACAATCTGCTGATGCCCCTCGCTAAATCATTTACGTAGACGAAGAACGACAGGGGACTTCGAAACTTCCAGTGTAGGCCTTACGTTAACGAAGTGTGCATCATACGACTTGTTGCTCTTCACCAGCACACAATCACCTACCACTTGGGAGCATTTTTACCCATAATCAATCGCCGATAGATACGTTCGGCGCTACCAGTTTTCAATCAAGATTTGTCACGATTTGTCGAGAAAAGCGCTTTCTAGAGTCAAAGCAGCGATTTCACTATATCCCCACTTGCTCGGACGTAGGGAAACTTCTGTCAAAAAAGCCAGTAGTTTGGGAGAGCAAAACCGCTTGCCCACAAAGTCACACTATTGATTCGTCAACTGCATATGCTTCGTCACGTGTTGCCCTAACGTGGCCCATAGGAGCCCATCGTGCACCTTCAAGATGGCTGACATAAGACCTGCAAGCATATGGTCTGAATCCTCTTCTCTACTGCCTCGTTTGCTTACCAGTGCGACAGCGGCCATCTTCCAGTCGGCGAATGGTTCGATTTATCCAAGCGATGACCATATTTTTACTTCTGCTTCCATGATCGCCTTGTTAATATTAAATAGCCTTCACATCCGACGCTGCCTGTTTCGATGTTTCAGGGTAGCTAAAGCAAACATCACTCTGATGACCCTATGGTCACTTTACTTAATCAAGGGTTCTATCTCCAGGCTACCTACTTCATTCGGGTTACTGCTTATTACCAGGTCGAACCCGATTGCTGCCCAACTAAGCCCCATCAACGGTGTTGATTAACCGAATGAATCACTGCTTCAGAGTGTAGGAACTTGATAAGTGATTCAACAAACGACCCCTCCGATGTATGCTCCTCTCTCTAACTAACTACCGGCGCACTGAAATACCCAAGGAAGAGAATCTCGCTTGTACGGTTCAGTTGATCAATAAAATTGTCAACAGTTTCTCTCCCTCTTATTTTGTCCCAGATGGACCTTCACAAACGCATGCCACCGATACATTCTGACGTTTCGCAACACAAACCAATTGCACGTTGGGTGCTACAAGTACCCTGCTAGATTGTTGCTTGTGATGTTGAGTTACTAGAGGCAGGGTCAATTCCCAGTGTTTCTTTCGTGCTCATTCTCCCGGTGTACACTGTATCTGAGTGAAGGGGCGTTTTCAATGCCCATCTCCGGCTCTAGCCGTGAGTTAGTGACGGCTGTGAAACCCGCATCAGCGGTGACGGTTCGGAGTCTTCCCCACTTGGTTCCGTTACCACTTGCGTTAGAATGAACTGTAATTGGTTTCAACTCACCCAACCTCCTCGAACTTAACGCGAAATCAGGGGGGCAGACAAGCTGGGACGCTATGTCCGATGGTCTGCCTCATTTTCGAAGAGGGTTCTAATGAACAGTTCGCTAACGATACAGGTCCACTCTCAGTGGAAATCCAATTAATGGCTTTCTTAATATTTAACGGCAGAGGAGGTGAGCCATCCTGGAAACGGATGATGAGAAGTCACTCGTAAATACTGAGCCTAGTATGGTGCCAATTGGACAAACAATCAAAATTAAGTCTCTCACCCAGAATGTAAACATCCTCAGAAATTGAACAAGACGTGCACGTACTACGAAATGGACAACTCGGCACCACGTAGCAGTGGGGTACGATAAAAAGGACTTAAGTTCACATGAACAGTCGACTTATTAAGGGCCATGGTGGTCAGTCTACATTTCGGCGCGAGAGGATAGTTTGATTTTCCCGCTACATCTCATTTATATCAAACCTGGAAACTATCGTAAACGGAGTCAAAATCCGTCTAATTAGTTCCGTTAGCAGAAATATATCACAACCTTTGTCGATCAACGTGGTCGGTAAAAATCAGTAGAAAACTCCGTCAGACATGAGCCCCAATTTGCTTGAGTAAAAAGCCCTCACCACTCGCCTACTTCCCCTATTGTCTATGGTCAGTTGTTAAGGGTTTTCGGTGTAGGTTTGCATGTTTTTGCGCTCTTGTCGAGTACTTTGGTCTATTTCAACGCGTTACATGTTAATCCCGGACGTCGAGTGATTCCTCGGGCTGAGCTCGGTCTACCCTCAGCGTTTGTCAACGGGCCGGATCCAGAATAGTCGCGTCTGTAGTGCAGCGAGCGTGTATAAAGTTGGCGCCCCCTGAGCAACTAGTTCGGATCTAAAGAGGAAGATGGTCCTACAAGAAGTTTCTTACTGCCGAGTTGTTAAGGTATAGGGAAATTATTATGAACTAAGTAAAAGAAAATTCCAGCAAACCTTGATAGTGAATCCACAAAATACACAAGTACCGAGATTACCGGCTCACGTGAATACGACCAAATGCAGTAGTCACGCGGTGACAGAGTGATCGGGCAAAAAATGAGACCATGGTGCACATATGCAAAGGTCTAGCAGTGGGGAGTAAGGGAAGAGTACAATGCGAGAAAGTTTCCACTCATAAACGTCGTTAGAACTTAGCAGTGCATCAAAGTTTACGTACATAGAGGAAATGAAATGTTGTGCACGTAATTTGGATGATTATCTCGATCTTTGCTAGAAGGGCTTGTCGTTTCTACCAGGAAGCCTTCGAATGTAACGGGAGGAGGACCAACGAGAAGAGAACACTCAATAAAACGAAGCGCGGTCAGTGACGTTTTAAAAACAAAACAGCCGTGGAACACTCAGCACAGACAGTTGCCTTAGAAATACTCTCTACGAGGTCTATAGCGGAACCCTGCGGTTGCTGCCGCAAGACCGTATGTGCCCGCTTCCACGATCCTCAGTTTTTGATATGTAAGCTGTGGCTTCACTGCGAATCGGTTGTCAATGCGTTGTCCAAATCATGTAGGACGCTAAATCGAGACCCTCCTGATTGTATCCGTTTTATCCGCTGGCAGTTTCATTCTAGGGTGCTAGGCCTCTCCGAAAAAATTGAAGAGGAGGGACCTTTAACGAAAGCGGCCAAAGATGAAACGGCTGACTACCCAAACAAACGCAGGATTAAAATCGCTGGGAGCTCAGCCCAACTGTCCGTCATCCCCATTAAGTTCGCTACTTTTTGTAAGCAGGTGACACGTTATCTGACAAAAGAGCTGGCGCAAAAAGATGTGATCTGAGGGGCAACTGAAGATGAAGCTGTGTCGAAGCTTCGTGTGTTGAAAGTGAAGATGGTGCAAAGAGATTTAGCCTCCTCGACAGTTACCACCAACATTAGTTCAAAGCCATCTGGTAGGGGGTAACAGGCGTGTAGGATTGTTTTTGTTAGAGGAACATTGTCATCTGACTCATCTTTAGCGCAATGCCGACCAAAACCTGGACGACGGATAGTGCATAAGTTTCTTCCGAAGAAGGAGCTACAACAGACGCTGGTCGATGTTGCACTAGTCACGGTAGTGGTGACCAATCAAGGGAAGTGTCAGAAAATCTTCATTTGTCAGCCCTAGTGAAGCTGATGTCAAAGAAGCTTCTTATAAACTTCCTACATCCTCTCATAGTAAGACTCACCGAGACAGTCAGTTCTGCATCACCGTGCGACTAGGCTACCCACCTGCTATCTGACGGCTGCCTAGCAGGTCAATCGTGGGACTGTGCACAAACGAACACACAGTATACGAAGCAAGCTCTTTGAGCTGCATCAAGTTTATAGAGAGAGTGAGCGTATGGCGATTAAAACTGACAGAGCAGGCCGGCACGAAACAATTGCTGATAGTGAAATTGTGGTCCGGGAGTGCAAGTTCCGAAGACAGATAGCAAGGGAGGCACTGGTGCGGGTAGTGCCCTCTGTGTTAGCCACCACATTGGGTCTACTTCGTCTTGGATAGGGCACTTGAAGCAGTATCAGCTGCAGTGCAATTTTCAAACTGGCCGTGACCTACCGTTTTGCAGACTACCCTAACGACACATATGTATTCCAGAAGCTGTAAATTAAGCAGATACAATGGTGTTCTCCCATGTCCTACCGATGGGCGACTTCACTTTCGCAGATGTGTTATTAACCAAAACTAACCGCGTGGACCGTTTCTTCTCTTGATGTGGTCCTCCGAATTGGTTTGTATGGGCGCATGCGTCAGCCAACTAGATGGTGATAAAGTGGGGCACCTTCCCAGTTGAACTAGACTTTACCGAACAAACCACTTATGCTCAACCGTCTGGCGGTTTATGCACCCTTTTGACTCAGTGATCATGGCGTAATCAAATTCCAATCCGTTCACACAATGGAGCCGCATCAACCAGAAAGGAACACAGTGAAGCTGCTGCAGAACAGGCTCTGCGTCTGTGGTCGGTTCCCTGGGTTCCGCTTCCTGACAGCAAAGCTGTGCCTCGATAAACGACTATAGGGACGTTGTTGGGAATGTGTTGTGCTCAGAAGTGCTACCTGCTCCTCACCAGAACTAAGTAGAGCAAAACCACGTGCACGCTCTAGGGTCGTCAAAACCCCTAAAAAAGGAAAGATCCGCGTGGGCCCGATACCAACTCATGCAGAGCCACCACGACTATAAAGTATGTCTGTTTATTTAAAATATCAGTAACGAGCAACGAAAGAAAGAGGCAAAGAGATTCCGAACAGATGTGATTAGCATCGTGTATATTAGGTGGTTCAGGCCAAGCCAGGAATCTCCTAGGTTGGTAGTCTTGACAACCAACTCACTAAGAATAACTGAGAAGAAGTAAGTGCACCAGCTGAACACTGCAGCAGAGCATCCTGCTGCCGTCGACCAAAATTCTCCGAGGACCCACACGATGCTATTCCGGCAGAATAAGCGGAACGATGCCTCGGCCACTGAAGCTATGGTATTTCACGTACGGCACGAAAACTGTTGAACCCGAAAGTATGACGATATTGTATGCCAAACGATGCTATTTTGATCGAGAAGCGCTTAGGACGCGCACGATCAAAAGCTTCTTGCACGTTGGAGAGTTGTATAAGTACCGCTTTTTCTGCGTCGACTAACGTCGATATGTGGTCTAAGAATTCCAGCAGACATGTCATACAAGAGCGTTTACTAAAGAAACCGTGCTGTGGAGGGTTTATAGGGTTTTGTGTCCTTAGGAACTCGGTTATGTTCACTTTCATTATCCTTTCAAACACTGTCGAGCAGATTGACATGTGGTTGATGGGAAGATAGTTGCTAACGTCCTGCCTCTGACCACTCTTGTGACGATACACAATGAGTGAGGTTTTCCGCTGAGGAAGGAAGGTGCTGGATAAAAGTGATAGGTTGAACAAATTGAGTGAGTATGGGTATATCCTTACTTGTCTGCTTGATGACCATTGGTGGGATACCATCGGGTCCAGGATGGATTTAGTGCCTAGTGCTAGCTAACTGTGAACGAACACTTTGAACATCGATTATAACATTACTCAAAACTTTATCCGTTTTCGAAGGGATGTTAGCAAGTAATGAGGTGCTTTCTACGCTAAACGAGGCAGCGAAATTTGAGTTAAAGATTTCGCACATCACTACATGGTCATCGATAACTATTTTTGTCTTTGACGGTAATAATTCTTATAGCAGGATCCCTCATGGAATTTCTCCGTCTCGTTAGTTGCACTAGTTTCGTGCATCTCTGCTCACTACGGAGCGCGAGTTTTTCTTCGTTTATTTGACGCATTTGTGTCTGAAGTTCTGTGTTCAAACATTTTGCTCATTTGCTTCAGCAGAGAAGGTCTAGTGTTCTTTTGTATCTTGATTCAACAATTTTAAGTCTGTCAGGCTCTTTCGCAGCAAAGATTCCACCTTGTACATACGAACCGATACTCTGTGCTTTAATAGGAGCCAAAACGTAGATATAAAAAGTTAGAGGCCTGATAAATTTTCCTGCCGCTATTCTTGGGTCTGCTGTGCGAGAGAAGGTATACAAAGTTGAGTATCTTTCTAGGGAGAAAAAGGCATTTCAACGAATAAATTTGAGCGAACGGTAGAATACAACTGTCGGTTTGGTAGCCATATTGAAATCAAACAGACATTTGATGACATTATGGTCGCTTCCTGGGAATTGTTGTAGAATAGATATTCCTAAGGCGGAAATCCCTATGATAAATATGAGATCCAAAATATGCCCCTTTCTGGTGGCGTTAGATCATGTTGATTCCAACCATTCAGCTGAATGAATGAAAGAAATTCGGCCCGTTTTGCTGGAGTAGAGAATGAGGTCCAGGAGATATCAGGCTTGTTAAAGTCACCGCCTGCTGGTTTGTGTTCAAAAGGCATGTTGGATACATGCTTCATTATCTCCACAAGGTCAGTCAACTCATCGCTCGCAGCATTAGGCGGTCTGTAGGTGCATTCTATAAGTGGCTCGCGAGAACCAATAGAGACCATTAACCACAACGAGTCCAATTTATAAAGTAGGGACTCATCAAGTGTGACTGCAGAAAATTGCTCTTTTAGGTAAAAGATGCGTCCACCTCCTGGTCGTGTGAGACGATCCCTACGAAACGTGATATCCTACGATGCTCATCTGACTGTCTGGAGTGTCAGGAGAGCACCGCGTCTCAGTTACAAGAATGATATGGGGATTAGAAAAAAGACAAAGGGTTTGGAAATATGCACCTTACTGACCAACGATATTGCGTTCATTAGTAACAAACTTACTAAATAGTTTTGTCGGATACAGCAGATAAACTGCTAAATAACTTCATGACAAATGAGGCAGTGGGTTGCGAAACATTGAACGGAAAAGCCTGATCTAAAGAATGTACCGAGTTTCTGTTCATATTCGAGTGGATGTCGTGAGAGTTTGGCTCCATGATAGGAAGTGTAAATCGATGTAACCACTCAGGTTTTCGCAAAATTTGGAAGCATGAGGACTATCTTTTTAGAACTATGTGTCAAGTGCTTTTCCATGAACTAGAATTGTTCTCTTCCCATGTCTCATCCGCTGCTCTATTCACGTAGTTGATGTGCTGTACTGCTGTTAATTATGCGTACCCTGTGCACCCATAGCCTATCGCCTTATATTACGTGCACTGATCTCGCCCATCTGAGCGTGTTTCTCAGGTATGCGTTCATAAATGCACCATCATATAGACTACCGCTCGGGTGCATCGTTTCCGGTAGGTTACAACGTTATGGGAAGCATGACTGACGATGATATACAAGGATTCCTTTATCGTTTGCAAAAGCTGCATACGGCCTAACTCAGCTTGTGTGGAATTAGATCACGCCGGACAAATCACATGGGAGCACTGAACTGGTGGAAGATCACCAAGAACGCCGTTGTACCCACGTGCGTAGTTGTGCTGGACTTCTTGAAGGCACTCGACAGCGTAAATCATGATACCGCATCAAAAAACCTCACATCACTAGGCTTTGTCAGTAGTTGAATTGGACGGCTCTGGGGCCTATACAAGGCCGTTCTTCCCACGTCCGTGTCCATGTTGTCTTCTAATCTACAACAGCAGCTTCTAGCGGGGTCCTCTAAGGTTCCACACTTGGCCCCCCAACTAGTTGCACTATCCACGAATAAAGTGTTCAGATTACTGAGTTCAAAAATACTGCTGTGTGCGGGTGATACAAAAGTTTTCCGTAGATTTGAGATATTTGTTGGTTGGCACTTAGCTAAGGGGCTTACCTAATATAACTGACCTAGGGACCACCATCTCTAGTGATCTCTCGCAATCTCTTAACTGTAGTACACTCGCCCGGAAGGCCGCTCGTTAGACGGACCTACTGAACCGCCTACTATACCAGTTCATCACGAGGGCCACTGGAAGAGTGGCAGCCACTTATGAACGTCCCCATCTTGAAGTTAATATTCAGACTTGTGTACCCCTCTTGAGGATGGGCGTTGATGTGTTAGAAAGGGTTCAAAGTAGAGTTACAAAACGCGTACATGGGCTGACTCAAAATTTCCTACACTGGACTCATTCACTCCTGAATATCGGCGAGCCGCAAGGATACATCTTCACGACTACCTCCACAATGAGGTCCAATAAATCGGCACGTAATCAAAACTAATCTCACGCAGTCTGTGCGAACACTTTGTGAACTTAAAACAGCAACATTCCCGTCTTCCGCGTAGACAGCATTGTCTTCCTGTGCGCATCTACCGTCAATGGAAATCGTTACTGGAAGCAGTGGAGTATTCAGTCATTTGAATTGAAGCTGCTAGGGTGCAAATTCTGGAGTCCTGACTGCCACCCTTGTTGAGGGCCCGATTTCGATGGAGCAGTTCGATTAATCGTCTAATCCATGGTTCACCTGTTGCCCGCCTACTGGCCGCTTGTCTGCTTGGCGAACGTCTGTTCTAAGCTTGGTTCCTCTCTCTTTCAATCTTTAAATATGATTGACACCTAGGACACCCCGTTGAATCTTTCGTCGTTGATCTCAGGTCCCTTCTGTTTATTTTCGTTCCCTTTTCTTGTTGTCTTTAATCGACATAATCAACTCGAATACACATCTGTGAGTCGTTTTTGCACGATTTGAAGCTGTTATCATGCGCTCCGCTCCCACGTTTGTCACAGCACATTAAATAATAATAATAATAATAATAATAATAATAATTTGTTATTCGTACTAGAATCACACAAGTCATTCAGTATCCATGACCAAGTCAGTGGCAGCCACTCAGAACCCGGACCTCCCACAAGCGTGAATTCTCAGGCAAGTCAGCCCCAGCAACTCTCCCTCAGAAACAAATGGCCATTAGACGAGTGGAAGTAAAACGACTGTTCGCGGATTGGTAAATGGTAGGAAATATAAGTTACTGAAGAAGAATTATAGAAGGAAAATACCCAGTTTCTGCATATACGGCTCCACACGGCTGAGACGAAATGTGCTTGAAGAAAACGGTATTGGCAGCTGAGGTAAGAATAAAGGTGAATTATGCGGTATATGTGAACATGATGCCACGTAGGGCAACCTTTCAGTGGTAACCAAACAAACCACAGCAATCTCAGAGAGATCCAACACATCTTAACAAAGCCAACAGACTGAACCCATTCATGTGGGCTGCCGACATTTTTAATGGACCTCCGAAGAGTCTTCGTTGCCAGGCTTCTGCAGGCTGCTCACGGATGGCAACCATGTTATGGCTTTGAAGAGGTTCCGCTGTTGTTGTGTACGCGTCAAGGCCGCCTGTGTGCCGCACACTCGTGCCAAGGCTCGAAATGTGTTCTGATCGGTCGCGGCTTCAACGACCAACGGCTCACACGTCCGTGCACTTTAAAGTGACCCGAATGCTCGTAAATGCGACGATATTATATGCAATTTTGCTGAGTCACTCGTTCTCACAACCGTTGTTATTGTCCGCAAGGCATGTAGCGGATGGGGCTTGAATACAGATGTACAGCTGTACACCGCGCCCGTCTGATTCAGAGGTGAAAGTTTTCTTAACCCACATCTCGAATGAAGTGAAAATTCTAACTGGCTACCCCGTTGAACAAGTCATATTATTTTTCGTTTCGTACAAGTTATCCTAAATTAACACAATCCCTGCTTTCGCAGCGCCACTGTTGGTCCCGAAGCTGACGGGAAATTGTTTTTATGTGGAGGTTTGGAAAAATCAAAATCAGTCTAGTCTCGCGCATACTAGAGACAGACTTTTAGCACTTATGTGAACCCAGAGTCCTCTTCGTTTCCATATGTTCTTGTTATGAACCGCGTGGTTTGACAATCGATGCAAAATCACTAACGCCCAGTGTTCACAATAAACCGGCTTAGCTACGGCGGTTGTATTAACGATCTGCGTTATCACGAACTATACGACGACGCACGAACTACCGCAAGTGAAGAAGACATAAAGACAGGGAACCTTCAGCTGAGGGTTTATTTGATCTCAACCAAACTTGTTCAAATACACTGTAAAACTCCACCGTATTTACAATGCTCAAGCGAAGGCTCATGCCGTGTGGAGGCTCACACAGTGGTGAAGAAAAAAACATTTTCGGGTTAATTTTGGCATCATCCCAACACCTCCTTCGTGAGCCTTTTCATACGTACCGCTTGGCCCTAGGATTCACTTGTGTTGGATGGACTGGACGTCTTACTCGGTCTGTCGATCATTTCCGGAGCGGTCCGCCGTCAGCGCACAGGTCTGTCATAAGAATTGGAGATCTGACGACCGTGAGGATTTTGAACGTGTCCAGTAGAATGTCCAGCGGAAGCGCCTGTTGTGTTTCACGCAATGATGCATCTGGATGCAGGGGTCGAAGCTGGTTTCAATGGCAAATCCAGGTGGAGTTGCCACCAGAGACTTCGAAGAGTACCTTCCCTCTGCGAGCCTTCACCACTCCATCTATCCACTCCTCGTGTGTGGGGCGGTAATCACGCGCGTACCCTAGCGAACCGACAGAGAACTCGGTGTGAGCTTCCCTCTGGCCTGGCTGATGTGGTAGCGTGTCTGTCGAAATGAGAGCACAATAAACTATGCGCAGTTTGCGACCCATCAAAACTTCAGACGGCGAGCGACCATCACGAGCTGCTGGGTTCGGTGTAGACTTAAAAACCAGCAGGAATGTTTGCAGAATCTAATCCGTCGTCCCCTCCACGCGAGACTTGAGAAGTGCTGTTTTCAAAGTATCGACAAACCTTTCGGCCTGACTGTCGGATTGCGGCGAGAACACATGCTGGAAATTGGAGCGACCGCAGAAATCGCGAAACTGTGCGGACAAGAATTGTGACCTGTTGTCCGACACGAGTATCTCAGGGAAACAATGCTGACTGAATATCTTCTGTAGCGCTGCGATTGTGGTTGAAGATGTAGCCGGATGGAGTGGGAGGATTTCTGGCCACTTTGAATACGCGTCCACTAGGACGAGGTACATCACTCCATTGATAGATCCAGCGAAGTCAAGATGGATGCGCGACCAAGGACCTTCCGAAGATCCCAAAGGAATGGATCATGCTTTTTTGGAAGCTCGTGGCCTGTTGGAATTTTGAGCAACGCTTGACCAACTTCGAGATGTGGTCGTATATGCCGGGCCAGTAAGCCAACACGCGTGCAATCGCCTTCATTCGGCTTGTCCCCGAATGACCGGAATGAAACCGATGGAGAACAGCTCGTCTGAGAGAGCGAGAAGCCATGACCCGAACAGCGAACCTGATGCAAGAGTCCACTACGGACAAGGACTCACGTTGACGGAATAGTTGATGGATTTCTCCGGACAACGGAACGTTAAGCCAACGAGATCGAACGTATTGCATGACATGTGCGATGGCCGGGTACTCTGCGGTTGCGTTTCGAATGTCATCAGTGGTGACTGGAATTCCGCGGATGGCATCGTTGAGCTGGCGGCGTACATCGTTCTCGAATGACAAAGATGCAATCATTGTATCGTCCTATGGAACCTGGTGATTGCTGATGGAGCGTGACAGACCACTGGCTTGACCAACATCCTCTGTGCGGCGATAATCAACCGAAAAGTCGCGCCCCAGCAGTATCTTTGCCCATCGTTGCAGTCGGTTGGCGGAATACACCGGGATCCCTTTCTTCGAACCGAACACGGATAAGAGTGGCTTGTGGTCGGTGCGCAGTGAGAAATGCCGACCATAGAGAAGCTTGTGAAACTTAATCACCGCAAAGATGATAGCTAGGGCTTCCTCCTCGATTCGTCCCTAGTTCTTTTCCTCAGGACTCGGTGTACGGGAAGCATGAGCTAAAGCCTTTTCAGAACTGTCCGGGAAGACATGCAAAACCACTGCCCCAACCCCGTAGGTAGAGTCATCCGCGGCCAAAACGATTGGGAGAAATGTGCCGTAGTGTGTTAGTAGGAGATCCGAACTGAGCATCGTCTTCAGTTTCGCAAAAGCCGGTTCGCATTCAGCCGACCAGTCCCATTCAGCCTCTTACTGTATCAGCTGGTTTAGCGTAGCCCGAACATCATATAACTCTGACAGGAATGAGCCCAAGGAAGGGCCAAAGCTTTGCGACATCAGTAGGAGCTGGCATCTGTTGAATGGCTGGAATGTTCTCCGGGTCAGGATGGCGACCGGCAGAGTCGAAGATAAAGTCCAGGTACTTTATCGACGGTAGGAAGAACTGTTACTTTTCGGACTTCAATTGAAACCTGTAGTCCTGGATGCGATGGAGCACAGCCACAATTCGACTGTGGAGCTCATTAGTTGAGCGAGCCGTCAGGATGATCTCATCCAGGTGTGCGACTGTAGCCGGTAGACCAGAGATCATGGCGTCGATAATCTGCTGGAAGATGGCGAGTGTCGTCTTCACACCAAACTGGAGCCTGGTCTACTGCAATAGACCTTTGTGGGTTTTGATCGTGATCAGTTCATCGGATTCCGGTGCGATTTGGAAGTATGCTCCCGCCAAGTCCAGTTTGGCGAAGCATGTGCCGCCATTGAGCATTGTGAACAGATCTTCGAGAACGAAAAGCGGATGGACAGTTCGATTCTAAGCTCTCATTGAGCCCAGTGAAGAAATCTGCACAGATCCGGATGGACCCATTAGACTTCTTCACCACGACAATCGGTGCGGCCCATACAGAGTATGCGACCGGGTTCAGAACACCAAGTTGTTCCAAAAGTTGCAGTTCCTGATCGACCAGAGGAAGGACTGCATATGGTACCGGCCGTTTGGGTCGGAAGACCGGTTGGCTTCCTCGACGAAGGTGCAATGTGGTCTGAGTGCGGTTGCACTGATCAAGGCCATTCTGGAACACCGGAGCGAACTGATTAATGATGTGGTCGAACAAACCGCCACGCGTGTCAACGGACGGCACGTGGTTAGAGATTGACCGGATGGGAAGGTTCAAGAGACCAAGTTGCTCGATCCAGTCAAAACCCTAGAGATTCAGGTCAGAGTAGGATACTTAACACGTTCCGTTGATCGTTACTGCCCGGAATGATACCGAACAATGCAGCTGGCCAGTCATCTGCACGGTACCATCACAAGCACTGGTGGCGGTTTGGGATGATCGATGGACAGGAGGGCTTCCCAGTTTTCGCCAGAGAGCCTCGGAGATAATCGTGATGTCAGGGGCTGTGTCCAGTTGTAGACGAACCGGACGACCGTTGATGTGGACCGACACGAACTTGCGACTCTCCGCGATATTGACTTTGAAAGTGGCCAGCAGACAGAATGATCCGCCAACCGGTTTGCCATAGTGCTTGAATCTTGGGACCGAGAGAGGCTTGCACGGGCCGCCAATCGTTTCGGGCGGAACCCATCTTTGTGCCCGACCATGTGGCATTTCTGGCAGCGATTTTGCCGGAAGGTGCAGAACCTGTGGATGCCGCGCATCACAGTAACGACAAGCAGTAGGAGGCTTATCGTGGCTGGCTTGACCGTTTCTCGTAGGATAATTGGGTTTGGAAACCATGTTCACCGGAAAAGGGGCTCGGTCCGGGTTCTGGATCATCGCGGAGTCACGTTACAGCTTGATCAGTTGACCGCATTCGTCGGCCATCTACTCCAGTTTCGTCTCGGGTTGCTGATCGATCAACGTCAAAAGCCACGTTCGAAGATCAGCGTGGCTGGGAGCTTGGAGACCACGGATGAATACCAAGCACCTGAATTGGTCTTCAGTGAGTGAACCGAGTTTGACCCGACCGCACTCACAATTGACCAAACCAGCGTATGCAGCAAAATCTCATTGTCACGTTTGACCAGTCGGAGACATTAAAACTTGGCGTTGAATAGAGAACAGGTATCCCGAAATATCTTCGTCAGTTTTTCCGCAGTGTCCGCGAAGCCCAGCGTTCGCGGTTCGACAGGGAGAACGTAGTTCGAATAGCGGACGTGCTCCGCCGGACCAAGTTTCCCGAGAAGCAGGCGCATCTTAGTCTCGTGGTCTCGATTGGCCAACTCGACTTTGAGAACGTCTTCGTACCGCTTGTACCACGACTAGAATGATACACCGGCATCAGGATCATACAGGAACTCGTGGATATTCCTGGTCATGTGATCCGCGGGCGGCGGATCAACAGAAGGCGTAGATGACTTCATTGTGTAGTGATGAGCTCCATCAATCGTATTTGTGTCTGCATCATTTGCTTCAGTTCTGGATCAGAGGACATGATGAGGCGACGAATCCGGAAACCCCGTCGCCAAAGCTGTTATGAACCGCGTGGATTGACAATCGATGTAAAATCACTAACGCCCAGTGTTCACAATAAACCGGCTTAGCTACGGCGGTTGTATTAACGATCTGCGTTATCACGAACTATACGACGACGCACGAACTACCGCAAGTGAAGAAGACATAAAGACAGGGAACCTTCAGCTGAGGGTTTATTTGATCTCAACCAAACTTGTTCAAATACACTGTAAAACTCCACCGTATTTACAATGCTCAAGCGAAGGCTCATGCCGTGTGGAGGCTCACACAGTGGTGAAGAAAAAAAACATTTTCGGGTTAATTTTGGCATTATCCCAACAAATCTAGGATGGCCGCGATCCTCAACAAGTCCACCAAGCGGCATTTCACGGCGTGTTTCCGTTGAAGGCTTTCCTTCATCACCGGTTATGTTTTCCCACGAATTATTATATTTTGTTTACAACCAGCAACTACCTCACTAGTCCTTCTTAGATGTGCGAGTGTTTTCCTCACATAAACGTCCACCGACTACAGTGCGCAAAGGATTACTGCCTGCTCATCCACTGTTTGCTGCAATGTCGTTATCGCACCAACTACTACCTTTACCCGTTTTTATCTAACGTTTTGGTGAGAGAAAAAGCCTGCTTCTTTCTGTTTGTTTTGGGGTCATACTTACCCACTCTTCAGCTCCATCAGTTTTTCCCATCTGATTTCTCTAAATTACCGCTCCGGAGTTGCTAGCTTCTGTTCAACGTTTTTCGCGAGACACTGCAGACGAGTGGTTTGCGTTCACCCCGATGGCCGCCCATTTTGTCGTACCGACGTTGACCGTCAATGAGCAATTCCTGAATTACTCTGCCCAGGCTCGAGTTGCTCTTTTGGACCGAAAGTGTTAACGCAGAGCTGTCTAGATCCTTGAATCCGAAAATACACAGGACACACTTATGGCATGCTCATTTCAGAACGGCATGCTCCGTATACAGTGCGTTAGCGCGATCATCTAGGTCAATATTCTGCGGATGAAAACAGAGGTTTTGCGTCACCGTCCGTTTCGTGATTCGCTTATAACGTAGGTCTAAGTATAACCTCAGGAACAAGCAGCCCACTTTGGCAGCTTTTAAAACCCGGAGAAAACTGCGGTGAAATTTTTTCTCACTGACAGTTTCCAACATTTGGAACAAACTCCCATATACGACTGCAGCCAGTGAGGATATACATAAATTCAAACGAAGCTTGTGAACTTTCCTAACATCGGTGAACGTCATGTTAATTTCTAGCTCTACCTGTATGAGGACGATAGCTTCGAAAACGGGCCTAATAACATATGACAAGAAACCCTCTGTGCTGCGTGATGTTACGTCACGCACCCCTCGAACTGATCAAAGCTATCAGTTTCAGGATAGACCTTGTACACAGCTATGTTTTTAGACATGTCCGTGAACTAGAAAACATGTCTACAATCAGCACGTATAGGTGTCAGTGTAATTATGTCCTTTAGTAATAACCTAATCATCCTGGTAAGCTCTTACTCCACACTTACTGATAACTTGTGTGTGTGTCGTAACGCACTATGCAAAAGCAGATCAAGCTAAAACTTTCGGGAGAGAAGAGCTTCGATTCTTTCGTCTCATGACTACATAAAAATCTTGCGTCACAACTCTCCCATCTTATTTTTCTGATAGAACACCTGGCGACTTCTCGGTTTTGTCGAACATTCTTCTCGTTCTGTATACCGGCCGTACAGAGAGAACCAATGTCTAAATTCGGCAGTAATCATATACTAGGAAGAGCTAATGATCGGTTTCCTTTCGCGTCATTTGATAACAAGTGTTTGCATGCGGCATATATTCCACCAATCAACGCAATGTTATTAACGTTATGTAAAAGTATATGCCAGGAAATCAAGTGTTACATTATTTGACATAACTCACAGTCATTTAACCGTTCTCCAGTTTATCTTGCGATTTCGGTCTACATTCTTGTTTTCACTGATAGATCCCACCCGGAAAGACACTCCATCCCGGCGGGACACTCAGAATCTCGTGATGGTTAAGCATTCCGCGAGATCCGCGAAATTCTTTGAAATGTGAGCAAAGACTGGAGTCCAGTCGATAGGTCCATCCATTCTCAGACAAAAGTAAGTTTTCTCTTCTCCCCTCATCCAGACAAAATCTTCTACACATTTTCCCGGGACTCTCTTCGTGGATAATGCTGAAATTCTTCGAGAGTACATCCCGTCCGTTCTCTACAAAATCTCTTTTACGGCACGGCCTTGACAGTTAGGCCAATGTGTAGCATGCAGGCCAGCCGACTCTACTTTGAATGCCCGTGACTTCGCGGACCAAACTTCGGGCAACGTGGACGCACCAGGGTACAACCTTCTTCCGAAGTAGGGGTTCGAACAACGGTTCTGAAAAGAGAAACAATACGAACAAACATGAGCCGAAGGCCCAGTCAGCCGTACACATGACTTTCACAAACGCAAACCAAAACGGCACCGACAACACAGCAGCACGCCCCGTCACACAACTCAAATTCAATTCGTGCGCGCTTGCTGGTTTCAGGTACGCGTTACAAATGATCACCCTGTGGAGTGCTAGTTGATGTAACAACTCAGCTATTTGATGGAATTTGGAAGATTCTGAATACTATCGTCTCAAAATCATGTATCACATTTTTCTTCCTGGATCGGAATTTTTCACTCACATAATGTCTGTTTCGTTGCTTTTTTCACATAGCTGACTCGTACAATTTACATTTGTGGTGTTCAAATGCGTATATGGTTTTAAAGTGTTTACATTGATCACGCTCTCCTGTGCGTGCTTCCCACAGATGCGTTGGGATTTATGCCTGGAATTTAGGGATAAGTGGCGGCGAGAAAAAAGTCAGGAATTCTGGAACCTGATAATTTGCTCCTTGTCTTATCGCGCATCATTATTACAGTGGTAGGATAAGAGGCAGACGATGAATAACTCTGAGGACGGACGCTCATTATATCTTACCAGAGGTTTGGTGAAATAACCGGTATAGCGGCTTACCTGAGGTCCTTACTTCGCTGTATACCACAAGTCGTCAAGCGGCTCTTATCTCCACTGTCTCCTGTAATTTCGAACGTACTTTGGAAGTGGCTGACTTCACATGAGTTTGATCGATGAAATTTCTTGCCTCGCTATCACCGTAAAAATTTATCGGGTTATCTGGTGAAAGAATTGTTGAGGATGTGGTTTGCACGGTGGGTCATTCTACGCCACTGCTTCCGAAAAGCAAAATATCTTCACTCACGCTCAAATGTAATGTTTCTGGGAAAGTTTTTAAGTGGCTCAGGTAACAATCCACGGAGTAAAAGCAGGAGACGCAGGGTACCCAGATACGGAACCGAGTGTGTGTCTGTTGACTACGGAGTGATACAAGACAATGCAGCGCATAGGTGCTGCCAGTCCATTAGGAGACAAATGGATTATGGAATAGGTGGACATGTAGCGGAAGCAGAAGGCAGCGGTGTTCGAGAGTTCTTAATCACGGTGTGTACAATTCTAGAGCCGGGTGCGATAATGTTGACACGTGTAAAACAGGTGCAGCATGTGGGCTAAGGTAGGAGATGCTGATGAAGGCGAGTTTTGTAACTGAAACAGAGTTGACAAAGAGGATGTACTCATAACTTTTATCCCATGTATTACGGACGTGCAGTTAGAAAATGCTATGCATGCGCTTTCGTCGACTGTGTTGTATCTCGCGTGTGAAGAGTTGTACAACCGGACCACTTGTTCTAGCCATATTAAGCACCGAGTTTTGTGAATGTTCTGGCGTTCGATAATGATCTGGCGGAAATCTAGTAAACACGCGTTGAGTTTCCGGTGCACGAACGGCTGCAGTGAAATGCGGTTAAACATACTTGAGGGACAACATTCTCTTCTGAAGAAAGAAAAACCAAATCGTTAATCCATTCTCAGGGTGCAGCCGAAAAAACAGCCATAGAAAGGCGAGTAGTGGTACAAAACAGTCTCAGAATACTCTAAGTGAATACAGACGTACTTCACTGAGTTCAATAACCAAAATGAACGAATGCAACAGGACAGTTACGAGGGTTTAGCAAGTTATAGGAATAAAAAGCTTGACTCACAGAAAAGGTTCGAGAAGACCACCACCACAACATTCCGGGAAGCGAGGATATTCCGAGATTACTGTGAGCGGCTGAAACGCGGTCGGTGCTGCGACGATGTTCGGAGTACAACGGAGCTAAAAATGGATGAGATCTGTGTAGTGTCGTCAAGCAACCACGCCACAGGTAGAAGAACAGAAAGACGTGCGTGCACAAAACTTTATTGTAATTGCAAGGTCATTTTTGATCAATTCGAACAACCTGCAGAGATGACGCGAAAACTTTGTCGTACAATGGTGAAGCATTGTTAGTGAACAAAACCAAGAAAAAACTCTACAGACGGAGAAAGAGAAGGACCGAATTGCCCAAAAAGTTGCCCGAGCTATGTCAAAGCGCGGCTAACCTTCCTTACATCTGCAGTCAAGGTGGCGCACCTCGACGGAGGATGCGATACAGACGCCAATAAGTGGTTCATCACGATTAGAGAGATATCACTCAAATGGTGCGCGATGCTAAGGCGGTGCCAACCATGAGCAACTTTACACTTCATTGACACTAACTTCAATATTGTTTTCGTGGACATCAGTAGACGGGTTGTACAATATTGACCTCCCTAAAGTACCCGTGGAAAGAGTCGTAGGCGGGCGCTTTTAATACTTTCGATAGGCGTGCTACATGCCGATTGGATGATAACCACCAGGATGGTTTCATTTACCTTGGTGCCTGGAATAATGCCACCAATTTTCCAACCACCGGGTACCAGTACACTTGAGATGGACTGCGTGAATGACGGGCTAAATGACCCTGTAGGCTGCTATTCTCAAGGCACGAGAGCCGTTTCCGAATCGCTGTAGATGGTGTGTTCGCACGGCCAGTGAATTGTCGCAAATGTTGTGCGGAATATCGGCAAACTTGGCGAGAAATAATGAAGGACTGGTCACTATTCCCCTAGAACCTCTCACAGAAATCTGGGACGAAGATAAGAAGTCTGGTTTCACAGTTGGTTATTAATTGTTCACGGAGATACGCATACTTTTTTACCTGTGGCTCTCTAGGAAGAAAGCCAAACGGGGTAAAAGAACAGATAGGTTATTTCCTATGAAGTGTGTGAAGATAAAGCGCTCTATCAAGGGCTCCATCATTATTAATGAGACGCTAGTGAGACTAATTGCCCGGATACGTAAAACGCAACTGTTCCACATTACTTCCGTTCTGTCAGAGACAGTGTGGTCCGATTGATTTGTAAAAATTCCGTCTTCCCTTTCCGCTGTCGTTTTCCCGTTGCAATTCCGGGAATTGCATGGGACACTTAATTCAGCATAGCCGGCTTTTTGTCAGCATCCGACTGTTTATTCCGTTCGGCAATCTATCTTCCCAGAGGGGAATACATGCGTTATTCATGTTTATGTAGGTGCTGCAACGGCATTTGGGAACATCGCACTTTCGTGCGCTTACAACACCACATATTATGTCATTTGCGCTGGCAGTCATTTGTTCCGTCGCTAAATATACAGCTGAGGCAGTCAGGAGTGGACGCACTCAAACTCCGTTAGCTAAAGTGGTTACATGCACCTGAGTTTTGCCAACCGCTCACATAATCGAATATGGTGCAGATCTTTATTATTACTATAGGCATCTTTCACAGTTATAGGAGCTTCGTTATAGAAACCTAAAAAGATGGATAACCAAAATACTAGGAGAAACGAAATGCTGGGCCTTATTAACCATCGACCATTGTTTATGAGAGTTTTTGAGTTTCGTTCGTGCGCACAAAAGGTGAACTATTTCTATTCTGACTTAGTTAGAACGCGGCGCAAACTAGAGATACTAATGAACTGGCGACCCAATGTATATTGTACAAAACTTACGACGGTTACAATGAGGCGCTATATGACATCCACACGCAAAACTATCCTGTGAGTTAAAGAATGCGGCTGTCGAGCGTGCGAGCTAGCCGGCAAAGTTTGTGACACCACTGGAGTGCATACGACTAACAGGCACGCAAGCAAACAATGGCGATCGCACGAAGCAAGCGGACGGTCAGCAAACTTGTTCGCAATGGTCAACACGACGTAACCACCTATTGTATAGAATATCTCGCATATCGCATGCCAAGCAAACCGGCATTATCTCAAGGTAACTGCACGATCCCCTACCAGAGCAAACCGCAAACGCCACCCTTCAATCTACAATATCAACTGCGGCCAGCCACTCTTGGCCTCTTCTGGTTCATACCGCATTTACTGGCGTGCGATCAACTTACATTTGGTATTGCGAGTTTCAGAGGCCTCAGACGTGGAAACACTAATCCTGGCAATTCTCGTGAAGCAGCTGTTCTGGTTTCTTCTCTTACGATGTTGAAACCATTAAAGAAACCACTAAAAAATTTCGCATACCGAGGGCCGTGAGATAGAAAACTCACGAGTTTCATATGTGGTCTGGAGTTTGGAAAGTTGTGTGGCCCCGGAAGTGGATGAACGACTAAACATACAGAGCAAATGGACGTAAATTTATACGCACTGATCAGTAGAAAACTCACCTGGCAGAAGGCAAGAAACTGGGAAATGCAAAGAAGGCTTTTTGAAATATTCAGAAGGTTTGCGGATTTTTTCGGGTTTCCTGACATGTTTTGTTATTTATTTGATTCTGGGAGATTACGCTCATAAGTGGTTATCAACTGCCATCTCAAAAAATGGACTTCCGACTGAAACAAGCTCGAAGAAAACGGCCTCATCAACTGCCAGCGACCGGTCTCTAAGTTGGCCCCCTCAAATCGTTCAAGATATTGTTACGTAATCGTTACTCAAAGCTGTTAGCGCTTAGTGAAGCATTGCTAATCAAACGACGTCGGTTAGTTTTATGTGCACAGAGAGCGTTGATGCTATCAATCTCCTTACATTGCAAGTGATTGCACTTTTAGAGCGCGAAAGCTCTGAACAGTGTGGTTGGTTCGTTCACTTGTTGTTGATAAATGCAGTTTGTATAAAATTCGCCGGTTTTACGTTGGCAATTGGTAAGGGTTAATCGAAGCGTTGACATCTCGCGACATGTCTTCTCGTTGTTCTGAGTGAAAAGAGATGTACCAAAAAACTGGTCCTCTGTTTTGACGTACAAACTAGTGCAACTCGAGACCGGAATTCTTTGTGGTGGTTGATGGCAGCGACGAAGCAGCAGAGGTGACTGTTAGTCACGATGCACTGGGCCCATACTGTCCAGAAGAGGTTGGCTGTCTGGCGAAGGAGCAATGTTCATTTCTCTCCTCGAAGTGGACAGAGTTGAAGTGTTCGATGATAGCGGTGTCGCGGACGCCTGGACACCGGATTACGTAAGGGTGATCCTCCAGTTGCGGTGTTCTCAAGAGATCTTCGTGTGTTCACTCGAGCGGGTGTCGTGAGCCGTCCATATCAGCAAGCATGTATGTACAATCGTGTAGGCCTTTAGGAGAAACACCAAGAGACACTGTCCCCGCATGTTGGTTACACGGATGTAACGCACGTACTGTTCAAGCTGTTCAGCGTAGGAAACATCGAACCTGGGGTTCTCCAAGGCTGGCAAGAAGTTCGGGGGAAGGCGCAGTGGTTAGCCATAAGAAACCTTGGCGCTGAAACCACAAAGGTAGGTCTTAGGGACAGCGCGGATTCAAGGTACTACCACTAGAAGAGCTTCTCTGTGAAGGATTGAGTCCACAACAGTGACAGTTGGCTATCGTTGGGAAAATGTCCATCCATTCTGCTCACAACCAAGTGACACGCCGTGATGGACGTACGGAGGCATCCGAGGGCATTTGAGGATTTCGTGAAAGAACAGCTTTCGAACTGAGGTCCGAGGTTGATTGCTACTGTTGTTCAGTATCCAAGGTGCTACCTGACGTTCATTGAACCCAAACTTTGCGGTCTACGATCGGCTGTTGTGTGCGAAGATCACGTCTGATCATCGTGTGGGACAAACTAGGATCGTCATACTATGCGAAAATTGCAAATAACACACGGTAATGATATGAGAATGTGCGGGTCGGGACGTGATCGAAGGGTATCGGTCAGACGGAACCGGCTGGTTATGGCGGACCTCGGTCAACTAACAAGCTCATCTCTTTCCCACATATGTGTGGAGGCCGTTTGAACACCGGACCGAACGCGGAGCTCGAAAATGGGTTTGATATCATTTGCCCGGCTGTCTTTACTTCTGTGACGGGCATTTGAGAAAAGTGGGTTCAAACAGGCACGTAACTTCCGGCTGAAAGTCAATTCGGTTGAACTTTTCCAGGTAGTTTCGGTTGGGGTCGTCCAATATGCGAGAAGGAAATCTTCCAATTTCGTTTTCGTGCTCTTTGGGAACCGTTTTTAGTCTACTTTTAGATGCACTTCCTGCTAGTCCCTTGGACGCTGGATGACATGCAGCAGTCATAACGTGCCGGATTGTATTGTTCGTTAAAAATTCCTGTAAACCTCTGCTGATAAAGTTGATGCTATTGTGACAGTTTTAGGAATATCAAATCTGTCTAAGCAATTTCACAAATACGAAACAGTGACTTATGATGTCATATTGGTTACTAGATAAACTTCAGCCTTTCTCAAGTAAGCATCGATAAGTGATAGACACAAGTTTCGCTCTACTGGGACAAAATAGCCTATGTATAGACGATCAAAAGGTTTATCCGGCCATCTCCAAAGACCCAGTCGATCAGGAAATGCATTCATTCTGGTAGCTTGGCAAGTTTCACAGGCATGAATCAACCGTTCCCTATCCTTGTCAAGGTTCAGCCGACATTCATATGACTGACACGTGGGTGATCGTTGTGTAACCCACTGAGTATATTTCTTCGACACTGTGACGGAATGACTACCCTTGAACCTCAAAGTAAGCAGCCCTCTTTCAGGCTGATTTCCATATGGCGACTGAGACAGGGGGCTTGATGATTATCCCCACCTGTTTGCCAGCCCTGAGAAGCAAATCGTCTAACTCTGGACGAAAGAAAACAGTTTTCTCTCTCGATTGATCTGTTTACTTGATACGGCGTATCTTCTCAGGTGCTGAATTACGTGAATTAGCTCAGTGGGCTTCCTGTCTGTCAATCAGGGGCGTTCGGTTGAGAGCATCCGCAACCTGGTTTGCCTTATACGGAACGTAGGGAATTTTGTCATCATAAACGGACAGAGGAACTGACCAGCGTTGCGTTCGCGGCGACACCATCTAATTGATTTCTCTTGCCTCTCAGAGTAGAGGCACCAGAGGCTTATGATATGCGTATATGTCGAAGGTTCTTCTCGAAGTATCCTGACGAAACTACTCCACAACAAATATGATGGCTAAAGAAGGTTTTTCTAACTGTGCGTAGTTCTCTTTAGGTGGGGCTAAACAGCTAGAAGCAAACGCAATTGGATTCTCAGTTGAACCTTCCATCCTGTGACTTAGTAAGACACCGACATCCCATGGCTAGGCGTCACAACGAATAGTTGTGGGTTTACTTGGGTCGTAACGCAGCATTAAGCTGGACTGCCTATAGCTTTCATTATAGCGTCAAATGCTAACTGTTCCCCAGATGTCCAGTTCCATCGAACTTCATTCTTCAGTAACTTGCATAGGGGTGCCAAGATAATTGATTTTTTGGAATGAAACGACCATGATGAGTAAAGATGCTAATGAAGAATGGTAATCCGCCCACGTTTCGGAAAACGGAGGCCTCTAAAATCGGTCTGATTTGTCCCTAATTGGGTGTAGTCCACACTCGTTCAAAATGCTGAACATCATCAGGTAGGAGGCAATTTGTTAAATTCAGACCATTTTCCTATAACTGGTGAAATACCAACTCCAAGTGTTCCTTATCCGAATGTTCGGAAATAAGAATATCCAAGTAGGCACACACACCTAGAATGCCCTCGACTGAGTTTTTAATAATGCTCTGAACAATTGCCGGGGTGTAGTGAATGCGAATGTCAAGCTTTTATACTGTAACAATCCGATATGTATACGGACTGTTGTAAATTTCTTTAACTCTTGGTCGGGTTCGGTTTGTGAATATGCAGGCCTCAGGTCTAGTTTGGTAAACTTCTCATCACTGCGTAGCGTAGCATATAAATAATCTATCTTTGAAATTGGGGAATGTTCCATGGTAGTGTCTTATTCACTGGCAAAGTAAAGGCAATCCGCACAGAACGTTGGATAGAAAAGATTATTCCTGGATTACGAAGACATTCGAGGTCGGCCCCGACATCCAGGCAGATGAAAGGCGTTAGCGTGTGAGCTGTATGAAATTTAGTCGGGGCATCCTGCTCCGTTACATTAGCGGATTGAAAAGTCTTCAGACTGTTCGGCTCATTTTCTTCCAATACATACGAGAATTTTCGCAGCAGTATCGGAAGGCTGTTGTAGCTATCCGCTCATCTGACACACAGCAGTTTAAGGCAATTTTGAACCGACAGATACGGGCTCTTTTTGTTAACAATGCACACAAGTAAGTTTAGCGGTTCCGTTCCGTGTTTTTCTTCCACGTTACATGTGCCCAAAACATCGGTGATCTGCCCTGTATATGATCTTAATGTGACAGCGGCTTGAGCCAACGGAATAGATCTTGGCAGTATGCTGCCGTTGATATTTATCACAGAAGCTCTTGTTTCGGCCTCCAGACAAATGTTGCAGCCCTCTACATTCAATCTGATGTAAATGGTGGTGCTCCCGCAGAACACGGTGGCGGAGGTATGCGAAATCAAGTGGGAAATGGATTTCTTTTGATCTTTAAATGGTTGTACAGCTCCAGTCTGAGAGTGGAAATCGGAAGACTGTGCTCGTTTTGCACGGTGCACGCATTCCTGGCAATTTTCCCCACAACTATGGCATATTCAGTGTCAGTGACATCAGTCCTTCACAGCTTCACATTTCCCGCAACCATAACACATAAAAACGAGAATAAAATTCCTATTGGAATTGGGTGGAAATGTATGCTGTGCAATCGACTGCACAGTATTTGGGAACCAAGGCGGTTGGCATAAAATGAGCTGCTCTGTTATGTTCCCCAGCTGCCTAACAAGAGAACATGCCTAATCTCAAATTCCTCTCGATTCCATTTCGGAAAACAGTCGCTCTTCGTTCTGGTATTGATATGTTCGCCGAGCTTGGCATTTAGGTTGCAAACGTTTCATCACCAAACGAGGTGATGAAACGTTTGCAACCTAAATGCCAAGCTCGGCGAACATATCAATACCAGAACAATCAACCCGAGCTACAAACAACACCACCACTATTCCCAACCATCAGTCGCTCTTCGGTTTAAGTGTCTTGAGAACCCACCAGTGCAGTGAGGTTGAACGATCGCCTATACTAATCGTATCACCATTATTCACTAGTAAAGCTGAATCTTGGAGTTTGACATCGAAATAGCAGCGGGAAGAATACAAGAAGCGTCCGATTGCACCATGGCTTGACGTGGTTCTCGGTACATGAAGGAACTGAACAATGGCGTCTGTTAAAACCGTGACGTTCCGATATTAGTATCGTATGCAGATGAGTGTTTTGTTTGTAGTCATGTTGAGGCGCATAACTCATTTATTAGTTTTCCGAACAAAAAACCCTTGCCCCGTCCGCCTTCTTGGTTCACAACACTAGTAGAGTTTAAATTGCCACAGTTTCTCCACATATTTTGAGTGCGTCTTCCTTATAACGATAGTCAGGAGTGGCCTGCTGGCTTCGAGTCGTGAAACATTTTCCCTGAGCGTTGATGTAAATGGTGAGATTCATACGGTTGTAAACAGGAGTTGATATAACCCTCACAAGTTGTTTAGTGGCGCCAGGAGATCAGGCATGGACCATCTCTCACATACACAAAATGCGTCGAAATGACGTTGGCCCTCAAATCCAAAATACTGTCTGAGTGATATGACTGTTGTGATTTTGTTAAGCTGATGACGGGATTGAATGTTAGGAGTCGGTCGACTAGTGGACGATAACGTGCGTTGACTGGAGTGTCAAAATGTTGAAGAGAACCCAGATCACCAATTAACAACCGGAGAGCTCCCACAGTGAATATCCATCGAAAGTTTTGCAAAAGCTTTGATTCAATGTACACGAACAAGGGCCGTAAACGGTAACGGACTTGTCGGTTGCTACAAACGAAGTTGACTGCGCCAGCATGGTTCGTTTTTCAGATTGCTACGGTAGGATACTGGCTTCAACACCTGCATCAATGAAGTATCTGTAATGAGATTAGACTGAGGCAATTTTCTGAATAGTAAAAGTTCGGCTTATCAGAACTCGCACATAAGCTTCTACATGTCGAATTTTAAACGATAAGTGTGGGAAGATGTGTAAAATGTTCACATCTCTTCGGAATATGAAGCTGGAAATTTGTTCACGCACACTTTAGATCTAAAACGGCCGTTTGTTCAAATGACCAATTAATTTAAATAATTTACGATGGTGGAGGATATTATTTCACGGGAAGTACTCAAGATGAGTATACATATCGTTGTTGCATTAGTGCTTATTTTTTCTACAGTTGGCTACATAAAACGTAGGTGGTTGTCAAATTCATGACGTGCGGGTTAGGATATTGTGAGAAGGTTGTTATGTAGTCTGTGTGTTTGTTGACAACCAACTCCACGAGATCCTAGAGCTCGATGCCGCAGCGTGCACACAGTTAAGGCATGCGATTCATGTATGTTGTAGCTGAACACTACAGAATCAGGTAGTGCTGAGTTTGCAGCATCAAACGGTTATCAGGCCTAATGTAAGCTGGATCATCCACACGAAACGGACGCGAATCTATTGGTTGGTTCATCATTGGAAACTCATTTCTTTCATTCTCACATTTGTTTTTGTAATGGTTCGTGTTGTTTACGGTTCACACGATCAAGCAAGATGCACGAAAGCACTTTCTGGAGAACAGCATTCTTTTAACGGGTGAACAGGGCTTTTTGAAAATGTTGTGTGATTTCTTATTACAATGGCCTAAAAAACCCTTAACCATACGAAGATTTTCAAAAAAAGTCGACTGCTGATTACATGTACGTTCACCTCAGCTTGAATCTTTTAAGTAGGAAACATCTAAACTACTATTCGTGTAGTAGACTAGGCGCAGCGTTTGTGCAAGTAACCATTGACGACACGTAGGTGTGCAACTCATAAAGTTTGCACTTGGAGTCAAAACGATAAATAATTAATCGGCCTTCAAGTAGACAGGTTTTCGTCATAGGAGTGTGTTGTGGCAATGTGCAACTCGAATACACCAGCTCTCACTGACAGAGGTGGAAGATTTAACAAGAAATGGACTGCAGCTGCTGCATGCTGATACAGCTGCGGTCGCTGCGTACAACGCAGCAGCCTGCTTGAAACCAAAAGTCAATCCATGTGTTTGGTGCCACTGTATGCCGAGATGCAGCGTTTCGTGCTCAGCTGCGTGCAGAAAATCTCGTTGAGGACCGGTTATTTGGAAGTTTGCCAACCGATATGACTGCGTCATTTCTACCAGACTAAATGCAGTTGGTGTGTTCAGCAGTAACATGGGGATTGCTTGCGATGTGGACTTGCAACACACGTCATTGCAATGCATGACTGAGCTTCAGGGATGTGCAGAGGTTAAGTGAAAGATTTCTGATAGTCGGAAACGTTAGTTTGTTGACTTCACATGCTCTTGCTGGGGACTTAGGGATTTGGACGAGTGAAAAGCTGTGAAGTACAGGCTCCTAATGATGATGACAGTGAGAAGTGTCAAAATTCTGCTGAACTGTCGTGCGTAGTATGCATTCCTGTTCATTACATTGTGCGCCATAACTATACGGACGTAGCTCGCGAGCAGCTGATGACTCCCCTACAACGCTTCGTTTCAATTGAAGGAAAGGGCGAAATCGTCTACAGTGTGTACAGTTTAATACACTTCGCAGATAAGTTTGAGTGCATGGTCCTATTGAAACTCTTTCAGCTTTTCCCTGTGAATCTTCCTTAGGGAAACTGAATTTTTTCATACACGCTCCAATGAGACTAGAAGAGTTGAGTTACAAAGTTTATATGAGCTAGAGGCATCGTCGTAACTTGTCTGAGTGGTTACGGACGATTTAGGTGCGTCTCTATGCAAGATAAGCGTGACTGGAAGATCCGTCGTATATAATGGCACATTTCACGTCTGCTCATCTCCGAACAAAACTGTAATCACAAACGGACAATCGTTTTTTATTGCTTGTGTTGAAGAGAAGTTTTACGATATTGTAATTGCTGTATTGCCAAGTCTTTTTCCGGTTACTGTTTGTTGGCTATCCGAGTTTCACATTTGTAGTCCATTGTATTTAGCACAACCACTTCAAAGCCTGAATACAATTGTTACTTGTTTCCTTGTTGCAGTGAAGACATGGATGTTCCCATATTACATATTTTCTGCGCGTGGTGTCATTGCAGATATTACCCATCGTGAAAATTCTGGGCGATGAATCCATCGCGTTGGTGAGCCAAAAGTGGTTTTCCGTGCCTAACAAATTGCAGTAGATGGACGCATGAGACTTCTCCAGTTACAAACGGTTGTTGGCGGAACACGCCGATCTTTCGGACACCAGAAACTGTATGACGTCAGCAAACTATACTATACAAGTGATTCACTTTTTATACTAACCTGTACGGATTCATACGTGGACACCAATGCTAATCAGCAATTGATACTTGACCAAAGCGCGACGTCTTCGGACACTGAACCAAACGACGATGTGACGCTATTCAAATCACTGTTTGGGCAGCGGGAAAGATATGTGAGTAACGTCCCAATCATCTGTTCAACAAAGTGGTCATCTGTAGATGAACCACCAAAAGGTGCATTGTGATGATAAATGAATATCCTGGTGTTCAAACATCTAAACCACTTTGTCCTTTTGCAGCACAGGACGTGTAGGTTAATTTATATTTCCGAATCTCACAATGACGAATGTGCTTCGCTAAACGCAGGGCTGCTTCACGCCTTCATTACTGTCAATTAAAAGTTGTATTTCCACAATGGAAAGTTGAGCGTTAGCATATTTCAAAGATTTAATCTCCTAGGCACAGCTTGTTGTTGGGACCACTCACCGTGCTTGCCATCACCGATCACCGTCACTCATTCGTCCACTGATACGTAAGCATATACAATACATACCACTTAAACTATTTCTTCAAGTCTATATTCCGTGAACTAGGGTGATTCTGTTGCAAGTAGAAATTTGCATTCCGCAGCGCTTAAAGTAATTAATGAGTATCGTGCGCACTGCCCAAAATCATTGAACGGAGTTCAGGATACGAGGTCCAATATATGTAAACAGTTATCCACTGCAGTCCAAATGGTCAGGAGGAACTGGCCAGAAAACAAGAACAAGGCGAACGTATGCGTGCTCTTTTCTAAATGTATAAGAGACGTGAACTCAATTATCGATTTACAAGTGAAGTCACCATTGAGAAACACAAACACTTATTCACATAGTAACTTCCATTTGTGCACTACTTATCGAGTATACAGGTTAATGGGTAGATCAACACTGGTGAACTACACCCGAAGAACGCTGTCCGGCCTCTTCACAGTTACCTTCTCTGTGTCGTTAAACTGGGAAGGAACAGATGAAAGAAGGCCGTTTGTAACCTGCACTGCATCAAAGCGACACGTTGAAATATGTACGATTTGACATACTCTCATTAGAGACAGCCATAACAAATCAGAAGTTTCAGGGAGCAACCATGCACTCCATTAAGCAGGAAATTTCGAATTTTTCCAAAAACACTCGTGACCTAAGGGGAGTAGACACCATAGACAAGGGAGAATGGTTGCCCGAAAAGAGAACACGTCCTTACTGATACGTTGCTCACAGAGCACTGGCTTTTTCATTTGTGTGATTACATGTAGCTTCCACACTAAGTGAACGATCTCTAGACTGATACCTATTTCATATTTATACCCGTCTACGCGCATCCAGAGGATTGGAACACAGGCTAGGTTTTTGTACCTGCTACCTAACATGGGAAATACTGCATATATTTAGTTGTTAAGGTTTTATTACAAGAATGTCATAATTTGTGCGTGACTCGACGTATTTTCGGTGTAAAGGAGGGCAGCATAATGTTAAGGCATGGAAATTCGATGTTTACCACTGTGTTCTTACTGAAAAGTTAGGTGATGCGAGTAAGGTGGCGATTCAGAGCGGACGCACGGGCCCGATTGGTCTATAAGGGTGAGATGATGGGGGAAAATGGATGGGGTCAGAAAGTCTACAGCCCGAAAGTCATGGGAAACGCTATACGATGCCGATAAACTAGATAAGTTAAGTGAGTTTAGAAGCCATCGATGGAAGTGTGTATGGTGATACTGCAGCGCACGAACCAACAACACAACAACGCGGCCTCATGCACCGGCAGGACAGCAGGCAAATTTTATCACGATAAAATTTACACCATAGGCCATAACAAATGGAAGAAACTTACAAATCACACAGCAATTAGAGAGAGGTTATAACTGGGACGCTGCAATGCGAAAAACATTGAAACCTGTACACAAATTCACAGTATTGTAGGATGGTTACAAACTGTGGATAAGTCTAGAAATTTGAATTAGTTGTGCATGAAGAATGTTGATAGTAAATGTACTTAACTGAAATCCAGAGCAAATTTCAAGCGTAGTAACAGTGACAAAACAAATTAGCGAAAAGAAACGTAGTGTAGATAAAGTAACGCACCGTTTATTTATACACGCAGATAACACAAAGTTCACAATTGAATTAACAGCAACACAACAGCAGCATCGTGATTAGAAATGCTTATAACACGGAAAACAACGGTCGCACCACAAAACTGACAATACAATCGCTGAAACCTATAAATTAGAGTCGGGCTTGGAGAGGGTAAATTAAAGATTAACGTTGTATTTTAAAACCCTAACATTTAGCGTCATGGTCAGTAACCTTTCATGAGGTTTTCAGCATTTCGGACAGTCTACATATTCCCGACATAGACAGTATTACTCGGAACGATGCGAAATTGGATGTTCCACGCTTAAAGGTATGAAGGAAGAGGAGTACGCACCACAGTTGATCACGGCTATTGGCTTGGGTTCTCACGTCTTGAATACATAGTTAGCTTCCCCCGACTCCACCGGTTCATTACTTTGGATTACCCGGTGCATAAGAATGTTCTGCTTATCCGTTGTGAAGCAGCGAAAGCAGCCTAGTTTCATGCTTTAATAAAGAAAAAACGATCATATGTAGCAACGTCAACCTCGAGCTGCACGATGTCATTGCAGTGACCAACTGCCAATTCAGATAAACAATTGATTTTTTGCGAGGATCAATATAACTGATCTTTAGCAAAAGTTGTTACTTCGAACTGATCCCTTCTTCCAATTAGCTAGATTATTCTGTGAACTATTTGAAGATATTAAAGCCTGGTTGAGCAAGGAACCAGCTGTGTTAGACAGTGCTAACGATAATGAGGAGTAGAAAAGCACTGACAACGATAGTTGAAGCAGGAACTTCTTGAAGAAGTGCAGCGTCTAAATCTTGTCTTTTACTCGAAAGTGAATAACGTTGGAACAATCGTTAATCACGTGGACATAAACGGCTTTGGTCTACATTCCCAGGTTGCGATTCAAAATGTCATACCTACTATGTCGTATACCACATTTAAGCTACCTGTTTTAGTTCAATGATCAGTTAACTCCATACTTCCCCAGAAGACCAGTCTACAGTCTGACCTTCAATCTATTTTCTTCAGTGTAAATTCTGTTGATTCGATTGATTCTAGACGCCATACAACTCAATCATTCATTATTAACGGCGCTCCTAAATGTTCCTTCATCAGTGGTATCGGTAGCGCTGAGTCTTTCATTCCACCTGATTGCACGAAATCACTTAAACTTCTGTCCACTTGATGTGTACAGGTTGTTATTTGGGATATAACTGTGAACGGTTTGTCTATTGTTGAAAAGTGTGAAATTTGGCACAATTCACCAGTTATGCATTTCCATTTTGCATGACTGATTCTGATCCATCTGCTGTTGGTCTTAATATTATGAACACTGAAGCTTCATTCTACATTATCTGTGTTGATCCGTTGAGATCCGAAATGGCGAACTGATTGCAATGGTAATTCACCTAACCTTCGGTAAGCAGTGTCTCATGTATGTGATTATCTGTTACTCAGGCGACGAGTTATTCGGTCATCATAACCCTCTTCTACTTTGGGATAGCCGTATAGTCTTTTTGTCAGACAGTATGGGCAAGGAGAAATATAAACTGCTCCAGCGATCCCGTAGCGTCCAGTTTCAACTGACAAAATTTGAATCTTCCTGCGAAAGTTTGTTGTGCATCCCCGTGATTGATAAAGAGAAACCAAGGCATCATTTAACGGGGTTTCTGACTGCGGGTCATGTGCGTTGAAATGCACTTGTCCTTCATTACCACACAATCATGCGGGAACTGTGCTGGCTGCAACGCATCAACCTAGGCAGGTGCCGTTTGTCATACTTAAATTGTCAGTCACACTAATCCGTGAGTAGTATTAAAATTGCCTGGTCTTCTGAAGGACAGACACAAGAACTCATCACTCACTTCAAACTGATAGCCGAACGATTGGGACCTTCTATCACGCTGGAATCATACAACTTGCTAAATGATACCTTAACTACTGACAAATAAGAGAGCAGTAGGTTGACTGAAGTTGAACAGCACCTACAGACGAATGTAGCTATGATAAAATGTGGTCTATGCAGCCCTAATGGATATGCATTTGATGAACACAACTAGGTGAACAGTGTGTTCATATCAACTCCCGATTCAAAACACAGAGCTTCTGAATATGTGGATAACTTGGCTAAATGATATTTCTTTAAGTTTCAATAAATCATGACGCAGAAAATTTCCAGCCAAACTTAACTTTCCGTATAAAGATGTATGACGTGAAGCAGATATTAGAATTCTGT
The DNA here is from genome assembly GCA_008508345.1 of Paragonimus westermani. Classification (NCBI taxonomy): domain Eukaryota; kingdom Metazoa; phylum Platyhelminthes; class Trematoda; order Plagiorchiida; family Troglotrematidae; genus Paragonimus; species Paragonimus westermani. Next base: position 21,959 of record QNGE01003911.1, on the reverse strand, counting down.
GTAAAACGCCAGCCGGAACTGTCCTCGCGGTTTACTAATAACCCTGTCTATTTTGTAGGGGTTTGCTGTTCTATCGAGTGCTTCAATCAGAAAATTTTCTATAATTTATAACGGGATTTTCACAGTGCCGTGGCAAGTTCCAACAAGACACATTTCCTTCTGACCTTGCATTTTCATACAGTAAACTTTAAACAGTTAGTAAACCGGTTTGCGCGTTGATATGTGAAAAACCGCTTAGCTATAACGGCTTGTAAGCTTCGTTAAGAAACCCGTCGAAACAGTCGGAAACCATCTGCCTAAGCTTAAGGTGGTTGTACATATAAAAGGATATGAGTAGGAGGGACATACGTGAAAGGTTAAATTCTGCTGATTTGGACCCAACCGAAATCAAGAGTTTGCACACTTGAATCTCTTCCTTCTTAAGAAAGCTATCAAATAACTTAACAGCAACACAATTTCTGTCACGTGGCAGTTTTGGTCTAGGTCAACAGTAGCTATTCAAGGTAAATGTCTTCACGGTCTTTCCACGAGGTCAGTCTGTGAACAAAACCACAATAAGTGGTTCAGCAATGGGTTTCTAAGCTGGTTGTTCTAAACTGTCAGATCAATTTTGCAGCACAGCTGGTGAAGCCCGAAGCACTCAGAGGCATGTGACCACTGTCACTGGCTTGGATTCAGTTATAGCCTGAATCGTTCACACACTAATCTGTTCAAAACCAAAATCTGTAACAAAACTAGTCAATAGTATTCATTTTCTTCACAGACATTTCAGAACACGACGCCTACTAAAGTATTACAAGTGTGAATTTAAGTTATCTCAAGCTTTATCAGTTGCGGTTTATGTTGGTTTACTTACTTGACCTGCTAGGAATTAGTGTATTTCGTCACATTCATCAACAGAGAAATTTTTCTGCTCAATTTCCAGTTTTGTTGACTAATAGTTTCATTGCAGTTAAATATATATCTAACAGTGTGTGGTCATTTCCTTTCGTACTATATTAATCACAAGTACTAAAGTATTCGTAGCATGGGGTCTCCGCAGCAGACACCCACCTTTGTCACTTCTGTGGAGGTATTTTTCGTTCAAATGTAGAATATTACACTCACATATATCTCCCTCAATGAGAGCATGGCTGAGAAATTAAAACTTTTTTAAGCTAAACATCACGCGCACTTGATCGCAGTCTTAACATTGAGATTGACTATCCAGCCAGCCTCTTTCGAAAAGGAGCACTAGACTTGAGTTTCGATCTCATTAGAGAAGATGACACAAGTTCATAATTATGACCGAGGATTCGACATGATAGTTCTTAATAGGTTGAACAACCTTATGCCGTGTGCAGTGTGTCACGGTTGTTTCACGAAGCTCCTACAAGGTTTGATAGTCAGTAGTAGTATGAAGGGGATGAAAGATCACATCAGTCTGCTTGCGAGTAACCTGGTTTAGACGCGTGTTCAGTTATTGAGGTAACCGGGGGAAAACACAAGAAGTACTGGAACGCACTCAAGAAAGAAATGGTGGTGTCCATATGTTAACTTGTCACTATAAGCTGCAAAACCTCAGAACTATCCTTACTTGCAGACGAGTGCCCACTTCTTAAGTAGTGGATAAAACGTTCTTTCATTCGCTCTTTTCATCCAAAACAGCAGGTACACCTATAAACCGTTCGTAAAAGTATAGAGAATAGAAAAAGGCGTGATAAAAATTTGTTATTGCAGCGCATCAGAATCGTTACACATAGGCTGGAATAATTCCTGGTCTGCACTATTGATCATTGTCATCATTTGATGAATCCCAAATTGAAACGAATTCTTTTTATTAAGAACAGCCTTCACATAAATAAGTGCACCAGCAGTACACTTTTCGCATAGCTCACAGTCAAATATTTCTAATCCTGTCCATTTTTCGTGTCATTCGATCTAGTCGTCAGTGGGCTGGTATACGGGGTGTAGGTTAGATTTTGACGTCAGACAGATTTATAATTGATAACTTGTTGACAAGCCAGTCTGCGTATAACAAGAATACCCCACTCTTCATAGGAAGAACTGCTGCCACTATATCTTTAAGAATCCTTTCAAGTGAAACTCAAAAGCGGTTGGTTGAAAAATTTTCTGCGAACTGAAAGTAACTCCCAAGGATTTATCTCATGGGAACAGTGCGACAAACATCTGTTTTACAAAAAAACCCACGAACAACGCGGATGTTACGGCCACTCATCAGGTGTGGGTCTCCGGTAAATCATGACCATACACCCTGTTATATGAACCACTTATGTAAATTTAGAATACAAATCTTTGAAAAGTTTTCAGTGGGAAGTTTTCGAAGCAGGGTCTGAAAAAGAATAGACCAACAAAGGCCTTGGTTGAGCAAATAATGGACAATCAACAAATTTATTCCGTTTTGAAAGCCAACATGAGTGTAGAAGTGAGGGGTAGTTAACGGGAATTGTGATGGTGACCATACTTTCCACCTTGTCTCCGTAAGACAGATAAACCGAACTTTAAAAAATGACATTTATCATCCAAAAACTGTGTGTGGACTAGCAACAGATGAAGGTTACGAAATATTTGGGAAGTTCCATGAATTCTCATCCCTTTTTTATTCCCGTTGAGAACTAGCAATCAGTCGACGGTTGTAATAGTTAGCCAGACTGTGAAGAAATTCTGCCGAACTGAGTACTATAATTTATCACTGCTGATTTCATGCGGTTTGTATTCGATATTTTCTGAACCACGCGTACCACTTAGTTATGTGAGTAATTATCCCGGTACGCTAAAACAATTAATCTCAAAACAACTAGTGGCGTCGCAACGGTTCGTTTATATCACGAGGCGTTTAGAAAAATTCAGCCAAATCAAGGCGAGGAATCTGCATGAAAGTGTGGGGGTGACTGGATGGATGTAAGACATGTACGGTGACGTGGAGAACACCATGGATATCTAAAATAACAATAACCTATTGGCCGGTAATCAACCGGAATCACGTAACCAGTGGGTAAACCACGATATCAAGTGCTGTACATGTGTTGGGAATTTCCACAGGATCACTTTCTCCATTTGACGAGCAAGTTATACATACTATCAAAAAGTGCGACAAAATGTGGTTAACAAAGTCCGAATGTGACAATTCTGAGCCACCGTTGTGGCTTCACAGCTTAGCTCTTATCGCGCTTGGGCGTGTTGTTTCTGTCGCTGGTTCGGATACAGCCGGAGCCCAGATTTTCCGTAATTGGATATCGTCTGGAAAATGCGAGGGTTCGTTTCACTCGCTACGATTTGTTTACGACTGAATACTTTTACCGTGACTTCTGTCTTTTCGTCGGATTAAGCCTGGCTTGCCTACGCACGTCTAAATTTATGTATGCGTTACGGGCACAGTTCGATATATGGTATTCTAGTCACATTAGCAATACATTAACAATGAGGTCGTACATGCAAACATCAGTCAGTATGTTAATAATTGTTGGGAACATTGAAATAGACTATGGTTTTACGAGGTGTGGTGACTTAACTAACGTACATCTACTCGTCCAAGTTCGCTGGAATCTCACGAACGGCTTTCTGGTTGTTGCCACACCTCACTTATATGCCGCTGATAATCACAGACCACGCATACTACTTATCGTTTGTTTTAACAGCAATCCATACAGCCTCAGTGAAAGGAACAGTAAGCGGTGGAATCAAATGTTATGCATTTTTATTAAAAAAACGCTGCGTAGTTAACATCACTGAACAACTGACAAGGCCTTCTACAAGAGTAGCAAACGTTAATAATAATGGTCATCAAGCGAAAGTCACTTGTGTGATATTATAAGAGATAGAAAGGACAAAAATCAAAATCAAAAGATCTTCAGCACACAAGAGTGTTACCGCATTCAGGGGTCATACAACGAGAAGGGGGAATGTCTTTTATAGTGAGAAAACCGTCAGAAGGTAATGATATTCGTCGCCAGTTTTCCTACATAAATGTTTCACAGGTTTTCAGTGAACCAAGAACAGTCCGTAGACATAGCTCAAAGGTTGCATAGGGGGAGAGTCCCAGTCGGAAGATAGCACTGCAAGAATGTGGATACACGTGGATATCAAGGAAATTGGTGATCACCGGCGAATGATGAATAGAATTCCCATCACACCCTACGGTATGGAGGGTGGACTGAATGACGACATTATGAGAGTCGGTTCTGTCTGCCTGTCCAGGCCAATTGGTTTTGGTAGTCGGCCACTAAACTAACATCCAGTTTCAAAGCTGCAAGGTCACAAACCGCAATAACGTCGGGTTTGATGAGAGTGTTAGCCGCTGGTAATCATATCCCCTCGAAGATTGTGAAGCTTAGGTTGCGCAGCCCTTTCGCTAAGTCCTTGGGCTCGCGAATGTATCGAACACAACGCATATCGTGGGTGATCCAGCACGCTTAGAGAATATGAGTAAGCCTTCCTGGTTAACCGACGTCGCCAAGACAGAGAACTGAGTAGTCACCGCGACCTATTCGAGAACTCTGGACTATGATCCGCAAAAGACCGCATCTTAGCCGGATGGCACGAATAAGGATTCTGAGGAGATTGTGGTCTGGATTCAGCAGCTAATAGTTGGGGAATAAAGATCGGGAAACCTCCTTAAGACCACGACCATCTGAAGTACGATGAGACTTATCCCTCCATGCTCTGTGAGCTTCCTCCTCGTTCATCACTACCACACCTTGAACACCTACTGGGAAACTGACTTTCCTCTTGATTGGTCCAAACGAATGGTTTTTAACCACGTTTTTCAAAACTGGACGTTGACTGGAGAGTAGTCCCTCCACTCGCGAGGTAAGAACAGTGGTGGACAGACCTGGAGTCTTCAAACTGTCCAGCCTTAATAAGGTATAGATGTAAGTGATGAGGGTGTGTCTTTGGGAAGACGGAGCCAATGCCGAACAAACTGGCGAATGGTGTAGTACATAACTTCAAGAGTATTTCGATGGGATCACCGTATAAACTGCAAGCCATTCACTCTTGGAACCAGATTCAGCCTGAGAAGATATAAGCGCTGATGCGGCTCCGGGAGCACTTTGATATTTTTTCATCTAGTATCTAACGAGGCTGCAGTCGGTGATCAGTGAATGCTTTACCTTTCCAGGTGAACGATATACCCAGATAAGTCACCTTGCCAGAGAGGCCTAATGGGTGGATAATGTCCCGGCCAAAGAAAATAGGCTCAGCAACGATAGCTGTTGTGTTGTGCTTATGATCGTCAAAGATTATCACAAATTCGGTCTCACTTGTTTTGATTTTCAGTCCGGATAAATCCAAAGCGTTAGCCGCCGCTGCAATCTTCTCAGAGATGAACGTCAGATTCTCGGCCTGGAGGTTCAGGTCGTCAGCGTACGCGAAACCACCGACAAGTTTACCGTGGAACTGACAACCAAGCTCCCGTTGGGATAGAGCCAACGATTCATTCACTACCATGAGCAGCAGTGGCCACAGTAGGTCATTCTGGTGAACACCACGTTGAGGTAGTATGACAGAGCTTTCCAGAGTGGTGGAAGCGTTTAGAAAAGGATCGAAAATGCTGTGTGTCAGAGAGGGATGAGCACCAAAAGCACGGGCCGATTCAGTGAGTCCTGTGATGTCGAGTCGAACACTTTGGGCACGTCGAAAAAAGCCGCACACAGGCTGGAAGGCGTGGATCGCGAGTTCCGGGGCAGGGCATGGATTCGCAAAGTCGCATGGAGGAAACCATCATGGTGTAGAAATGCGAACTGAAGAGCGAGCAGTTGTAAAAGCACTTTCCAACCATCAGCCAGTATCTTGTAAAGGCAACGTACCAGTGTTGAAGATATAGCGATAGGTGTCTGTTCGCTGGAGAAGAAAGTGTCATCCACTTTCAGCACAAATCTGACGTGAGAGCGGCACAGATGGATCGGCATTCTTCAGTTAGCAGAAAGGGGTTGAAATATTTGGTCAAGGCATCAGCTCACATACGCTTTAGAATTTTTGGGCAACAGTTTCTTCAAACCTGCAACGCTAGTTTCCCAGCTGTTCACTGTGTTCACAGTGATCCGGGTGACCAAAGACCATTCCGGAAGCAGATTTGTACGTGATGGTCGCTTATCAGCCTACGGATGGGCCGATAACACCTCGGACCAGTACTCGTTGAAACTATCCCGGTGGTCACAGCTCGTCTTGTAAGCAGTTCACCAATTTTCATAAAAGACTGTAAAAGCAGCCTCTTTCTTTTGCTGATAGTGAGGTTTGGGATTGCAGCGTAGTTGACTTTCCATATCTGCTTCCTGACTGAATGGTTTACTCCAGCGACACCAACACGTCTTCAAGTGACCAGCCATCACGTGTACGGAAAGGCTTAAAAGGTGTGCATATTAGGCAGTGGACTTAATTTTACCATTGAGAAAACGCCTGCATGAAGGTCGCGGGCAACTGTTAATGATTCGTCACTATATAAGACAGCTTCGCTGTTGGATACCAGTTGGGTTATTGTTGTTTGTGAGAAACGGGAAAACCACTCGGATTGTTCAGCAGCTTGGGACTCACCATCTGACGTCATGTTTATCTGTAAGGCGGAGGTGGGATCAGTATTGGGGACAGTATGTTTCTGCCAATTCACAGCACAAAGGGGCGTCATAGTATTCTCCAGAGTACGACCAGGAAAATTGGATAGGGACCGGTAATGAACTCTGAGTCTAGTAGAACACGACGGGACCGGCTCATTGGCATATCTGACTAGGTAAACCGATTCTTGCCAAGACCAGTTTGATCCGGCGGCTGTATGTGTCTGAGCTTCTCGCGGCTGCGTTCGACAGGATTGGAAACCTGCCGTCACAGTTGGCGCAGTCAAGAAGTGCAGGAGGCTGAACACTTGCTTCCTGTTCTGCACCATCTCTGTTTCGATGCATACGAGTATACGCCGACAAGCTGGCCTTCGATTAACATATCTGACAATATTCTGGACAGATGTGCTGCGCACGCCTATCGCGTGTACTGGTAGATGCCGGTGCGGGAACGCTAGCGGTATTTTCATTTTCTCGATCGAAAGTAACCAGTAAATTGAAACCAGGTAGAGCGGTTGGCCCTATCTGAGGTTACAGAATGCTTAGTCAGTCAAGGTTTGCACTGAGGCTGTCCAGTCGTCACCACGGGGAGGTAGTTCAACGCGCCAAAAACAACTACTACTACCACTGCAGAACAGTCTTCATACAGATATCAAAGAGGTCATCAACGCTAGTGAATAGGCTAAAGATTAAAGATCCGTTCGTATTCCAACAATTCCAACCAAACAACCGGTACCTCCATCAGCCAAATCTCAAGTCATCTAATAGCATCACCGTGGGTGTGAAGTCATATACTTCGGCAGAATCAGGTGTCAGTTGCAGACCAAAATTGTTGAAAATCTGCAGTGGTGGGTCAAAATTCAGGTTATGCATTCAACTGGTGCTACGCCAACTGCCGATACAAACACTCGAATCTACAACTAGCCTGCGTCAACCATTGTCTAACACTTGTTGGCGCATCATCACTGGAGCACGGCCAGGGGTTTGAGGGTCACTGACACAACCACCAACTCAAGCCTACCCGGATATCACTACTCGGATGCCAAGAAAAAAGGAACAGGTCCGTTCTGTGTATTCAAGAGGAACTGATCGTTAGCCTCCCAGTAACCTGATAATGGTTGGCTCTGTGCACCAGTAGACAATTGACATTTCATTGTAATTCGTTGTACAGTTCGACTTTGAATCGATAAAATTTAAGCACTTTTATGTCATGGCATAAATAGTGCAACATAAAGTTTTTGACTTTATTTTTCAAAGTTACATTCGTCTTGAAATTTCTAGCAATTACTAACTAAAAGTCTGTTGACTGACAACAAAAAGCTAGCATGTTTAGTTTCTCACAGTCAGTATGATAGAACTTCACGAAACACAAATTGATACAAGATAGATTTTGTTAAGTGATGTGTTTAGCTTCATTTGAGCCACCAGCTGGCAATTTTTGACCAATTTTTTTACTGCCTGTTTATGTCAGTTTTGGATGCAATTTTCAAGGAGACAGACTCACGGACGTTGTTGGAACGTGTACGTGATCTGAAAGTGTCGTAAACTTTGTCATGTCTCTGAGTCAGATCTTGATTATTATATTGACTACTGCATAGCTGGATTAAGAAAAATGAGCGGATAATGCAGCTGGTGTGTGCGATGTTTCATTGTCAGTTGTCGATTGTTTACGAATACCTCGCTATTAACTAAGTGGTCGATAAGGCGCAGTAATTAGAAACGCTGAAGTGACCTACAACAGTTGTGTATGGACAAGTGTGGAATTGCACAGTATGACAATACAAATGTTCATACTTAAATTGATGTTTCATTCGGATCATATTGTAATCGATCGACGAATCCTGTCCATAGCGTTGGCGGCTTGGTAATCAGAAATTGATAACTATTTCACACGAATTGCTGTGGTACGTATTTATTTGTTTTATTATATCGTAATTTTAAAGTTAACATTTACTGCATGACAAACGCAACAAGTTTGGTTTCGGGGTTTGAGAGTTTATCCATAAGTTATAGCGGTGACCTTCGAGAATAACCAATATTTCGTTCTTTCGAACCGTTTACAAACGAGGTTTCGGAGCTATTTCGTGGCTGAATGTTTAAAGATAAAGGTCCACACATGAGTAGACTGTGGAACTTAAAATGTTGGCCAACTCATTCCCATTACAAAAAGGGGATGGGGAATATTCGATAATGCCGTAATAACACAGCGAGAATAATCCAACAGAATTACGATATGAACAGAATTATTCTCAGTGTTTTTCCCTACAGTTAAACGATAATGAAAGTGCCAAATCATTAGTCACGATGAATACAACATGACATGCACGTTTAGTTTCATACGTGACACGAAAATGTGGAACGGTCATTTTTGACCAGTCTTATTGTACGATATAACATCAGTTCATTTTGTAGTACATTTTTGTTCGCACCAAAGCTATCACTCATCAGTCTTTTGTGCAAAGTGTTTGGCCTTACAATTCTGGGACAATGTGTTGCTTCAATAAAAGAGTCACTATCGAACGCTTCAGCTACCGCGTGTACATCAATACAGACATTCTACATAAACCTAATCTAGAATCAAGTTGAATTTCGTTGTTTGGATTAAATACTTCCACACATAAGCACGGCTTTATTCCCATTTTCCCAGTAGTCCTCCAAATACTGGGCCCACAAACTACTTCTGTGTTCAACAGTTACTTATGTGAATTCTATTGCAGTAGCTTTGGGTGTGACATTTGTATCTGTTCATCTGGAAGAGACAGATGAGACTGGCTGTTTCTCGTGGGTTGAAAGCCGTCACTTGGTGGTCCCACACGGGAGTTTGTTAGCACATAAAAGCTCCCTTCGGACTTATTCACTCCCCGTTTGCTTCCTTAGAGCAAAGTAAAGCAATCACAGCTATACACAGCAGGGTTCCCTTATAAGGTAGCAACGAGTGTCTGCGGACATATTTGCAATTTTACATTGACAAAGGACTGACGGCCGTAATATTACTTCACTTGTACTTCCTACAGTATGATAGAAACTAGTTAAAACAACGAGTTTCTACGTCAAAGGAGACTTACTTTGGAAGTCTATCTATGATAAGACGTCTGAACAACTTTTATCTAAACTACGATGGCATGTAGCCTACTACAAATTAGGAGACGTTAGAAGACTACTTGTAACTTCAATCGCTAAAGTGCTCTAACCTCGGTAAACTAAAACTTTCAGAAAGTGATCCGCTGGTGCTTCTGTTATCAGTAAAACGCTGGGTTAGCATACACTTTTGTTTATTTGTATCCTTGTTCAATTTCTGTAGTTTTCTACTGACTATATCACGTTTGGATTTACAGGTGCCCTACTGAATGCCACAGCTTCATACAGGCATTTCAAAAACTGCTGGTTAAAATTTCTGATCAGACGAGAGTGCACATAACCTTCGCTCATCTCTGTTTCTATCAGTTCTCTTGATCTCAGTTAGTTCCCGAAGATAGCCTCATTCTGCAAATGAGTAAAACGCTATTATTTACGGTGACTACGACGATCCCACGTGAATCATATCCTAGTCAGTGAACACCGGAATCCAGTTAGCAGTTACCTTCATTTGTAGCAGCTATTGAACCACCAATAACAGTTGCCAAGTAACTTGGAATGGGATTTCGGAATTGATACGTGATTTGTTAATAAATCCAAGTTTGATGACCACATTCGTTAAATCTGTTTCCGCTGCGTTCATATGTTGTATCATGTCTAAAGTTGCACGTTATTTTATTAAAAAAAGTGTAACTGATATTGCAACAGACAGTGAAGCAGACCTTTGAACAAAGATTGCCAGAAATATACATCGGTCGTGACAATAAATAAATTCTATTCCTAATAGTTATGGCTAAATAAACATCCGGGATGGGGAGGCAAAAGATACCAGGAGTAGGATAATTATCACAGGTAAGTTTCAAAAGTGATGTTTCATTGATCCCAAGACAGTTACCACCAGAGACCACTGAACAAAAATGTACTCAGTAAAAGCTTACAGTTTTTAGACAGAATGACCAAGTCAAAATCAGAGTGAAAGTACATTTCGCAGTAAGGTGTACATCCATAGTATTCATGGTGCTCAACAAAATATGCGGCAAACTATGCAGGTAAACACCGGAAAAGTGAAATAATTAGCGAAGTTGCATTGTCAATTTCGTTATCGAGTCATTACAATTTTAAAGGCTAATTGTATCCATTAGTTCCTGACCGTCTAATGACCACCAGCAGACAAATCACTTTGAGCTAACCATGGCTGACTGTACAGATCAACTGGCTGATTATCGAGATCGCGTTGATTGCTTCCTCATCACCTACACACATTTAGGTTATTTGCACGTTCTAATCAATATGCATTAGTTAACCACTATAAATGAAATGGCACGACTACGGGTTTCGTTAAAACATATGTTTGTCAGTTCCTTTTATTCTGCACTTGGTGAAAAGTTTTGCGATCTATCATTATACCCATTTTTGGTAAATCACTATCAACTTTCTGTTTTCCTGTACATGCTAACAAACCCGATTTTTGTGTGATAATGAACATTGCAGTATCAAACTGCCAAACCTAAAACTGTTTTTTGTTCAGGATGAGTGTCACACGAGTCCGAGTGAAACATTTGGTGCTTGTACTTGCTTTGTGCATTGGAATATCGGTCATTCTGTACCTTCGAATAATCAAATTACATAAGTCTGTTATTCATTGGGGGCAATTCTTCAGTCCTGTGGGATTCACATCCAGGAAAGATGTGCCTCTGAGCCCTCTGGAACCTCGTGTGATCATTGTTGAAGAACATCACGAAGGTCAGTTTCTGTTTGACGCACGACTGTACAATATATGCGGGAAACATTGTGGGTGGTGTGTTTATTGATAGTGAAGCCACAGTGACTATTCCTTCCCAAAACATGTTTTTTTATAGAAGAAAATGATCTACTGCGCATTTGCTTCCGCATGTTTCTCGGACTCAAGTGATTCCGTAGATCACTGTATCTATTAGGGACTCGTATGGAAGATACGGAACAACCCATTTTGTTTCAGCAACCCAAGTGATTCGAGGCTTATATTGTTCTAATTAGGGTAATTACTTTATTGGTTGGTTTCTTTTGTAGAAAGCACAGGTTTCAACAATCACTTAGACAGATGTTTAATTTCAAATTTTTCATCGTAAATTCAACGCAGATATGTCCAAGTCCACATTTATCTCTAAATGATTCAGGAACTTTGGTCTAATTTGCTTTCAGTCTTCTCTATACGGGAGAATTTTTGCACCTGTTTTGCTTCCGAGCAATACGGAGGTTTACTTTAAATTCAATAATCGATTGGTTTTCGAAGGCACTATAATCATCATGCGTAATTCAGAGCAACTGACACACGTTCTTATTTTCCTGTCTAATATCTGTAGTGAAATAGCAACCTATCTGTATTCTGGTTTTGCAACGTTCCTAAGTTCAACACTTCTGGCAGCAATATGTTTTCAAAAGCTTGTGCTACGACTACGGAAATGGAAGAGTGATTAGGTTTCTGTGACTACTCATTTTTCTCTCTTTTTATTCATCTTGAATGTTAGGTCGTTTGCGGTGACTAACAATAACATTAAGACTTGGGCAGATATGAACATGAATATCACGCGAATTTTTACTAAATATTTACTAACAATTTTTTTCAGTTATTCCTTACTGGGTAGAAATCGTGAGATCCTACAATGGTCGGAAGGCTAAACTGGTTAGTCTACTTTTGCTTTCAGAATTTTTTTAGTTAACTTTCATACACTGTATATTGAGTTTGAAAGATTGTCCTGTCCTATGTCTTTTGTTTTGAATGAAACTAATTTATTATTGACTAGTTTCAACTCTACTGAGTGTCTGAACTTTATTCGCTCGTTCCCATAAGACGAGTTAGACGGTTCATGTACACTCGTAATATCATACTCCATGAGTTAGGCACTCTTGCAATAGTTTCTACGGTTTATAGATAATGGACTTGAGATTAACATGAAGTTTTTTCCGTTCCTTGTATATTCTGTTATATGTTAAGGAGAGGAACTCGCAGATTACTGTGAAGGTCAAGCACCAAGTAATTCAGCATAGGAAAAGCCGTGATAAGATTGGTATCATACTGAAAGATACATTTTCACTTAATGTCACTACCAAAGGAATCGGTGTTTACTAATGTCAGCACAACTGTTCGTGTGTGCATGGTTCATGGCTCTCAATCCGAATTTTCTATCGGCTCCTGTTGTCCTGCATGTGAATTATCCGAAGACAAAATGTGGTTAGCTTTATGGAACGGCGATTTGATCAAACCACGTCCGCACGCAAGTGAATCAAAACTGGACAACTGGAGATGCTTGAGGATGGAGTGAATTCTGTAACTTGTTCTCGGTACCCTTAGTAATGGATACATCTAAAAATGCTGAGCCGTTGTTTGATTCAGTTTTCGTGAAACAAAGTCGGATTAGAGTGTCACGATTTCCGACAAAACATTAAAGCAATAGTTATCGACAAGAATCAACCATCCTCCACTTCTCTTTTGTACAACAAATATCGGGTTTAATTAACCCGGGGATATGCAAGGCAATTCTGCACGAGAATTGTCAAGGGAACTTAAGGGGTTACAGTGGTCCTGATTACATATTACTAGGTGTGTTTGTAGGCGTGCCTGGTCACTGTTTATCTCTACTCGTCCACTGCATATGAAATCTGCGACTGATGGGAGTAGTCAAATCGCAACATACGCATTCCTCCAGTTCTGTTTAAGTGATTAGAAGAAATTCGATGTTTCAAACCTTTTTGTACGATAATAGTTAATTTATAGATTTGTGGTGTATAAAGGGACCTGAATGTTCCGCGCTTTGTAGGGCGAGAGAGAATTAAATGGTGCTGCACTGATACCAACCTAATTGAAATCATTGCACCATCCGTCGTCATGCGACTTCGATGGAATTTAAGTCATCTTGATGAAATTAAATGAAATTTTTGGACATACTCCACTAAAAATTCCTTTAAATTGATCAGTGACCTGGACAGAATCAATCTTGTCAACGAACTGATGTGCTCTATGGATGTTCAGTTACTATCCACAAATATTTCGCTGCGTGAAACGATTGACTATATTAGTGATATATTGAAGGAAACTTTGCTGCTCCGTACGGAAAGTGTCAGCTTTTGTTTTCTCTGGCAGTCCTACCGTAAACTAGACTGAGTAGCCATGGGAAGTCCACTAGGTCTCATCTTAACTGAGTTTTTCGTGCTAAAAATTTGAGCAACAGGCAGCTACAGGGATAGAAAGCTTGTCATGTTATAAGCGTTACGTCGATGACATACTAATTTTCAGTTGATCCAAACAAATGATAGATAACCTGGTGCAACGTCTATATAGTTGCCATCCTAATCTAAAGGTCACTTGTGAATTTGAGGTCAGCAACTGTCTGCCATTTCTAGATATCCTAATAGGTCGCCGGGAAGATGACACGTTTAGAAGAACTGTTTATAAGAAACCCACAGGTTCAAGTCAATACCTAAACTTTATCAGCTTCACACCGATCCATTACAAACGAACATTAGTAGATACTCTGTTCACACGAGCAAGGTGAATTTGTACGCAAGACATCCTCACGAAAAAAACTAGATCTGATTGCGTCTGTCCTACAATCAAATGGTTACCCAAGAAGGTTCATAGATAGGCACAGTAAACAAAAAGTACCACTGGAAGAGGTGGTCATTGTAGAGAAAAAAAGGGTCCACATAGAGCTACCTTTTAGGGGTGATTATGTCATGCACCAAACAACACAGCGACTAAGAAATTCAACTAAACGAACGTTCGCTGCAGCTGGACTCCGTGTACTCGCTCGGACTCAGAAGCTACCAGTGCCTTCAATCAAAGGAAATCAGCCTATCGGTGTCACTTCACGTTGTGTTTACCAATTTGTACGTAACTGTGGCGAAAGTTACAAAGGCTGAACCGAGAGATGCTTGAACTCCAAAATGGGTACAAAAGTCCATGTTGCCGAAGAATGGCAATGTTGCTAAAACGCGCAAACAGCCAGTTTCCTCAGTCGCTAGGCATGCCCTGGCCACCGGTCACGCTATCGATCCAACTTGTGCATTCAGAATCCTGTTACGTCCTTCTAACCCGAGATTCTTATGGGTTGCCGAAGCAGTTGCAATTAATCGACTCAAACCAGCTCTCTGTGTTCAGAAACAACTCTTCGTGAAATTGACCCTTTCCTGGACGTAATGACTTATCCTAACCGGCTTATTGATTGTCTACCCCTCAAATCGTTTGCCATAAAAAAATTTCATCCATGTTATTGTAAATCTGATACTGACGAGTCAATATGAAATGCTTGCATCTACCAGTTTTCGTGTTCTAACTACTTTAATCAAACTGCTCAAAGGAACAAACTGTTTCAAGTTCAATGAATCGTTTGAAGGTAACCAAAGAACTGAAACGTTGTGTTCTAGAAAACTCCGAATATCTTCACATATAACAAAACTTTTCACCTTTTCTAGGTTCACATCGATGCCCACAGTGATATGTATTATCCCGAAATAGTGGAAGACTTCCCCCTAGGAAAACTGCCTGAAAACGATAGAGAAACCTCTACGATGATGCAAGCAAATGATGTATTCATTCAGGTATGTTCGTACCAACCTGACTAGCCAGTTGTAAAAGCTGTCACTGATACTTCTTATTTGTGTCAAGTTCAAACCCCGGTTACTCCGTACTGTTCACTGAAATTCTAACATGTACAACTCTAAAGCACGTTTCGGTGATACGCGCTTCATAGTTGGTCGCGTTTATCGGCCAGAAACCTAGTGTTGTTGCTTGGATGGCACACAGCCTTTATCGAACACCCAAAATGTCCTTATTGACTTAAAAAACAGCATACTTTTCGACAATTAATTTTAGTGTAACCGTACTCTGTCATGCTTGTCCTGGATGAAGTAGACACGTTGGAAACCTTTTCACTTCATGACTTGGTCAACGTGAGCAGGCATTTCCGAATATGTCTGAGCAGAGGTGAAATGTTTTGGCTTCACGTTTGGCTGTATTTCTAGAGATTCCAATCTGTTCAGCCCGATGGTGTTGAATTTGACGTGATATCCATCATAACCCAATCAACATATGGAATTAGATCAAGAAGCCTGAACGTGTAAACCAGGTTAGACCACTCAGTACGAGACCAAAACGAACGTGTTACGCTAATCATAGGTATGACCAATCTGACAGTCGTCCAATCAGCAAACGAAAACCTGCTGATCAAGATATTCAACTGCGGTAATGACAAACAAGCCGGAACCGGTGGCAGGAGAAGAGTACGCTGGCTGTCTGTAACAGTTGGAGCGCATCAGCAACACCCTGATGATTTTACTGACGATCAACCGGGGGCTCGGCTAGTTTCATTCTGAACATCACTCACAGTTGATCTCAGCCCTTTTATTCAGATAGACATTCCAGCCAACTCATTTCAAAAAGAATCCCTGGACTCAAGGGCCACAGTCGTTAGAAATCGTCAGTAGTGCTTATGCTTACAACGACAGGGTTTAAAACTCCGGCCATGCTTTCGTGAAACAGTTGCATTGACCACTGCGACAGTCACCTCGCTAATCGTCAACGACCCAAGATATTCTTTTCTTTGACCAAATCACACTCAGCAGATGTAAGAATGCTTCCTGAGTTTAGCACTCAAATGGCTGATTGGGTAACGCACAACACCATACGTTCGAATATCACAAGCGTTTGAAGTAGCATGGATTGTTGAGTGTGTGGCGCTAGAGAGAAGGTAGCAAGTAATACGCCAAACTGTAAGTGATTAATGGGCTGTTGTTAATTTGGAAACTTATCAATCAGTATTTGCAAGAATTCGTCGTTTAGTGTTTAAGTGAAGTTCCCGAATCGAACTGGACGAATAGCATTAACCTTGTGATTTACAATAATGCCTGATGGTCAAACTCCTCCGGGTTGCCCCATCTCTTGTACGTAGGCTACACCACTAGATCAGCTGTATCTGGGACTTGGACCACAACACCTGATAAACTGCGATTTCATTTCCTTGTTTTTCCACCTAAAAGGAACCTTCGGCCGAATGAAACTAAGTGGAATATTTAACTACCGTCTGAGAAATGCCTCAGCCGTCGACTGATGTTCCGGTGTTGCTGGGCTAGCTACTTCGAAATTCTTGAAGGCCGTCTTAACTATGCCTACAGATCTTTCCATGCGATCGTCAGACAACGGTTGACAAACAGGCGGAAGTACCCGGTGCCCGTCACTTTCACTGTGAGATTGTGGAGATCAATCACCGATCGTATTCATCTGCTTACGAAACAGATCTTTTGGGGCAGGAAACTGGTTCTGTACCCATACAAATGTACAGGGTAGCTTTCATCTGCGTGCGCAGAACAAGACTGTTTGCAAAATAACTGTCCTAATATTTTCCTTGCCCTTAACCGTACGATTTCATGGGTAGCTTACTTTTGCTGGCTGACTAAATTTAATTGCATTTTAAATTGAGTGACACATCTAACAAACCCTGTTTATCAACCCAGTTTGTACGTAGACAGTTCGAGTGGGATCCAGTTTTACTGTCCCATGAACATAATTTGATTTCCTCAGGTGTTCCTTGTTAAAGTTCGGTTTGTCTGATTAGTGATCTGTGTAGACCATCCCACGTTTACTTTAGGNGTTAAAGTTCGGTTTGTCTGATTAGTGATCTGTGTAGACCATCCCACGTTTACTTTAGGATGAGTATAATACCAGAGGCAGTGTCCACTTGCTGGCGTACTTCCGTATCACCCGCAAAACGCCAATACAATTTTGTTGCTTAGAATGCCGCTACCGAAAACGGCAGCGTCGGAACAATTGTCACAGTATTTCAATGTCTCCCTGAACTCTTAAAAATGTTTGAATGAGAATACCTTTCCACAGCAAACATCTTTGTTCCATTTTGCACGTGTTCTGGTATACATGGTTTTCAAAATGCCAAACTCGCACAAACTCACACAATGTCAACACACCCGGCAGCTTTGATGGGAATTCTGTTGATTGAACACTGCGTTACTGGTGACACATAAGTCAACATCTGTTAGAAAGTTGCACTCAAACAAGTCAATATGTTGTCGCTTATGATGCTTACAACTCAGCGACACATCAATCACAGCTCTCAACAGAGTATTTCGAGAGGTGCTCTAGCTGCAGTAAGATATGTGTACACATCTCCGCATTTAGTGATGACTCGCCTCAACATCTACGAAAATGGAAGTTTTAGACCGAACACTGCTGAGATTCGACGAATTGACTGTTTCGTACTCAGCTGATTGCATCGGCGGATGCCAAAATCCCTCACACTTTTGTTCACCAGGCAGTAAAAACGAGCGTGGAAAAACTGGTCCAAGCTTATTAATAATACAAGTTGAACAACGTAGGGTGTCCGGGAATAAGCATGCATGCGTGTCCCGTTTAGCTAAGTTTCTGTAAAGGCGGTCGGACTTGGATACCATCATTCGAATTTGCTGTGTACTCATGGAATGATTCCTCCTAACGCCCGAACCACCAAACATTGGACGTGAACCCGCTGTCCGGCTGCTAGCTGAACTTTGTTGTGCTGCTGGCAAATGACCTTACTGTCAATATCGCAGTAGAAGCTACTGAGTTTTGTTGGACTGCCATTTTTTGTGTCATGACCTCAGCCAGTTTTCGCTGATTGGCTTCGTATGGTTCGTGCTGTTGTTTCGGAAACTTGAAATCCTTCATTTACTAACAACTTGTTGATATAGAAAATCTGTCACTGACCGCCGCCAAATGTTATAACCTTTCCAGCACGGAAAATCAGGACACGCAGCTTGAGAAGGCACACTGGTTTGTGTTAATCAACGCAGGAACAAAACGAGTGTCATGATAATTATGATTGTGACCAGTCTGCAGTCAGCCAGTCGGAATACCGGAGGGCATTGCTCCAGTGTCGACCGACCGCCGACGGCTAGTAGGACGAAGATCGGCTAAAGTACATTAACCATCTGTACCAATGTGAACTTGACCGCGACACCATCCGATCCTTCCATATATCCCACGGTGCCTACGTAACGGCATAGGCGATATGTATAGATATGTAAAGTGAGGGAGAAAGGGGGCACACACTGAGTAGTGAACGTCTTATTGTGACGTTTAAATGCACACTAGAATCCGTTATCAAACAAGTACATGTGTCGGAATGAGATTGTTCTGCCGCTCACCGTGTCCGCCTGTCGGTCTGTCTTCTCTAGTTTTTCGTTTCAGTGTCAGCGATGTTGACGTGGTGGCTGCCTATGTCTACGTGTCGAGTGAACGAATTCCGTGAATAGGGAGCTCCCAGTACAAACCGTTCCTCTTTCAGTTTTGCTCGTGCGACCAGTTTCATCTGATCTATGTTGACCTCGTCAACTGTGCCCGCGCAGTGGTGTCACAGTTGTGATTTAGGGTTGGATTGTCGACTCGCTAATTTGTGTTCGTGCACGCGTGTGCAGAGCTGTTTGCCTGTCTCCCCTACATACTGTTGGTCACACCCGGGGCATGGAATCGCGTGGACCACGCCACATTGCTTATGTGGTTCTACATGATACTTAGCGTTCATCAGAGCCAAACTGAGTGTTGAGTTTGGCCCATGTGGTATCTGGGTATATATGTATGTATATAACAGGTTACCAAACGTTCAGAATTTATCATCCTCCTTAGACTCTTGGCTGCAGCATGATCGCCTTACTCGCTTAACGTTCCTTAGGCAGAATGGGAACAATTACCACTAAAAGCACTTTTTCAAAGCAGTCACATACAAAAGCCCGCATGCTTGCTCAAAGATTAACGTGATAGGTGAACTTGCTAACACCATATTGCTTGTCATCGTCCACCCGGGGACAATGTCGTTCACTCTAAGAAAGTATAATTGCAAACAGTTTGCTTTGAGTGTTTTGCCTTCATACTTTTAAAACACTGTCGTGGGAACATCTAACTACTTACAAGAGGACACATTAAACCTGACCATGGATATCTGTGTGCACAAATGCAACCCTTTTGGGGTTGCCCGTTCTCTGCCAAATCGAGTATAGCACCAGACACGTGCATTCTTTACTCACTTAATTAAAAGCAATATTAATAGGCAAAATGTTCAATCTCAGTTTAGTATATTGTGCACCAATATGAAGTCTTAGCTGTGGTATATTTCCCCAAACTAACCAGTATCATCAGTCTTTGATTCAAACATCTTTCTTAAACAAAC
The DNA here is from genome assembly GCA_008508345.1 of Paragonimus westermani. NCBI lineage: Eukaryota > Metazoa > Platyhelminthes > Trematoda > Plagiorchiida > Troglotrematidae > Paragonimus > Paragonimus westermani. The sequence goes on along the minus strand of QNGE01003911.1, from coordinate 2,146 downwards.
ACTTCACAGCTGGGGTTTTCTTTGCTGGATCTCATCCGCAGAAAGTTGAGAGTGCGTACATTACTGTTTCGTAACTACAGAAAAAATGAAACCGAACTGAGGCGAGAAGCGAATTGGTTAGTGACTGACCAACTTTCTGCACAGCACAGTCAGTCCGTCATTTGTTCATCTGGATGCTGCAGTACACGTTTGGACTATTTGTAACTCTGACTGTCATAGCTAATAACAATGGAAACTGGGTATACGATAAATTGTATGCAATCATTCAGAATTAGCACCGAATCACACCAAATGACACTGATACTNACGCTGCGATCAAATGTGAGTGATGGTCAACTTGAAAATAAACAAACTGTGTTTCGTACAATGTTTCATTCCCGTTAACATTTCGAATTGCGGTGTTGTCTGACTGTTTTAACTCATATTTTGACGGTCACAGCCACTACAAGTTTCTACTCTTTGCACATAATACGTTGATTTTAAAGTATATGGGACACTAAATGAAGTTAGGCAGTAACACATCTGAATGAGCTGTTAAAATGGACTATTTCGGTATACGATTTTTCAAGGAAACCGTGTTGAATTGGAGGAATTCCGACGGAAAACTAGAAGATGATATAATTATTCAACTATTCCGCTGGAGTATCTGATTGCAATACGGTAACTAAGTGTATCTAACATCAACTATGTAATTAATTTCTGCCGTGTGTAACTTCTTTTGTGTTGCCCCATTTCAGAGTGCCATTGTCGGACAGTTACTGCACACTGTTTACGTAGTTTATCCTCCGTGGTCACGCTCGGACAGTTTCGCTGGAAGACGTACCTTAGGTCTAACAAATGTTTCAAAGGAATTCCAACTGTGTATGTGTCCTAACCAGAACAATAATGGTTGTGCTACTTGGACTGCTGACTCACCTGTACAAGAGATTGCAATCAACACTGATCAGTGTATGCAACATTGGAACTTCAACTACCTTGAGCTAAACCACAGTTTTGCTCCAGGAGTGCTTCATTTTTCGAAGAAGTGGTCAATTGTAAATGTAGACGAAACACGTAATAAATCACCACTGATACTGGACATCGACGAAGATTATTTTGGTGTTCATTTAGCTTCTCGGAATTTAACAATAACAGGCTTGAACTCGATGTTTATTCGACAACTGAATGAAATCATTTTCGAAATATTCTGTCCCAAACAATCCAATCTTGAGAAGGCTATTGACCTGTGGTTTCAAGAGTTTATAATGATCAGTGGTAACTTTTGTTCCAAACCACGCAACAACAGTAACTGTTATCAACAGATCGATCGATTTCTCCTTGAAACGCTGTTTGAAGCACACACCGATTGGCTTTGTCATGAAACTAGTGAAATCTTCATTCGCATTTTAGTGGATACCATTACTCACCCACTCATTACACCGGGACAACTCTCAGTCCTATCACGCGTGGGGCTGTGTTTAACAAGCTCATGGACAACGCATAAATACGAACCACGTATGCAAATCTGTATCGGGACTAATACTCCTGAATTTACTTTGGTGGAAGAATTTCTGCCCAGCGAGGATTACTTTCACAGTTTATTATCCAATATGACCACGATTCTCGTTGCACTACCGCAAAAGCCAGCTGTTGTCACCGTATGTCGATCAACCCGCGACGGATATACTCCAAGATGGATGCAGCAGACGATCGAATATGCATTGTTGGGGCTGTTAAAACGTGTGTTCGGTCTGGCGGATGAACAGTTTGTTTACTCCCAACGGTTGGCTGGTGGACGTTCTGGATGGAACCAACGTCACAATTTATAAAGGCAGTGTGAACAAGACAAAGGGGCTGATTTTTGAATCAGTTCTTGTTTTGTAAAACAGCTGGTAAATGTAGAAGTTTGGATAGCAAGGAAGGTATTCTGCCTGAATTAGACAGATGTGTTCATGTTTGAAATTTGATTGATGGTTACACTAAGTCACTATGTGCATTCACTTTTATAAAGATAATCATAATGACTTAAACAATATGAAGTATTTGCAGTTCAGAATTCATGACAATAGGCTTTGTAGCACAATAACACACCAGATGAAATCAAGAATCACTGTATGTAGTTTAAGTGATGAACTTCGACTGCTTACAACCACTCTGCAGAATAATG
>QNGE01003910.1:56833-72474 GCA_008508345.1 Paragonimus westermani | reverse complement strand
ATTGCTAACACAGCGTACACCTGGATATTGTTATCCACACTTTTATCAACTTAGATATTNATTGTTATCCACACTTTTATCAACTTAGACATTATTTTGTATTATGCGTGAGTTTCATGACCGTTTATGCCTATTCATATTATGAACCTTGATACTCAACTGTGTACTCTTTTCTTATTATAACTAGTTAGTGTTAGATTGTAGTTATTTACCTATAGCCCTCATCACCTCATCTACGCAAGAAGGGTCTTCATTCTCAGTACTCTCCGGTGGGCGTCGCTTAATTGTTCAAACAGTTAATGTCGTACCTTGTGTGGCGAGGTTATTCGAGAGCCCCAGAAAACCCATGCAAAATGTGGACTTAATTCATCCGTCCAAACCACGAATTGTTTCGATTCAACAATAACTTCCGAAGGCCATTCAATCATTCCGAATAGGCATTGTGTCCAAGTGCTGCATGTGGTTGACCAATTCGGCGATTCATTCGCTGTTGTTGTCGGACAGGTTAGAGTTAGTCGACTCAAGGTGTCAGCCACCATGTAGCTGATTCCGTTGACGTGAAGAAGTTTACGACATCAAACACACCTATGCATTCTCAATGAAGACACATGTCGACTTCGTTTCTCCTCTCCTGATGACGTTAATAACGTCTTGTGGTTCATATGGATTTCTAAATATCGCCTCCGGATGTACTGGTGGGAGCGTCTTCCTGTCCACATGGGAATACATTTAATCAGTCGGTTACAAAGTTGGTGAAGCGAAGGCAACTGATTTGATATAACAGTCCTGCATTCGGTGACGAAGTGTTGTGCCAACTGCTCCATGGAGACAAATTACATTGTAATACTAGTGGTTCGTGTGGATCGTATTGGACCAGAGGTGAACAGGCGCTCAGCTTCCTTTTGGCAACAGTGTGTGCCTGACGTTGCAACGTTCCTGAAACTCAGAGTGTATTTTTGGGTGACAACGTATACAGAAGAGAAAGTTCAGTGGAGACATGGGGACAGCCAACGCCGTTGATGTGGCAACATTGTTTCTAGGTCCCGGCGCATCAAGAATGGGCTGTAGTTTATCACCTAACATGTGGAGACCATCATATTCCGGACGGTAAACAGAGTTAGCGAGTAACCCACATTTCAGCTCTAGTCCATTTTGCTGAAAAACGGTCAAGTATAGCTACTAACTCGTGCAAATGTTCGGATACTGTGGATTCAGTGTTAAGAATGTTATCTAATTGTGCAAAAATGAGGGGGAATACCTTTTATTAGCTTGTTTATAATCGTTTGAGAAACTGCCGTGTTCGAATTGATATAAAAATATGATCGTGCTCATTTAGAAAGACACGTACGTAGTAAGTGTAGTATGAGCACGAGATAAATCAATTTCCATTTGGGAGTAAGCGTGACTGAGGTCAGTTCTCGCAAATCTCTCTTCACCGGTGACTGTAGCACACAAGCCGTCTATTCGAATATAGAGATATTTGTCCAGTACAGAGAAATGGTTCACGGTTCATCGATAACCACTACAAATTCACACCGATTCATGTGGTCACATAACAAGGATGATTGTAGCTTCTCGCTATAGCAGAGCTAACCTTCCTATAACATTTGACCTTAAAGAATAAGGTAGCCTGTGTGTGCTGAATAAACGTAACCTCGTGGATCAAGTCACCCTGTAGTTATTGTAACCCGTAAACAATGTGTTATTGTTAAACTGCATTAATAATTACGCTGTACATAATACGGATTGCATCACAACTTTGTTGACTCGCTTACTGTGTTATTGCTACTGCGTAGAAACTAGCTCTGGGTTTGAAATAAATACGTTTCCCAATACCAGTGTGTACTCCAAACTACTAATTTTTCTGCGTCAAGTGGCGCAGCCCACACTGTTAAACAAGGTCTTCTTAGACAGCATTCTGAAGCGGTACAAACTAAACTAGGCCGATTCCATTGGCATACAGAACAACTCCAACTGAGTCGACAGGAAATTCCTCCGAGAAAATGATGTTTGGAAGAACGTTACGAACAAGATTACATTTACTCTTTCCAATCCTCACAGTTACATCGAAGTTAAACAAGAACGGACGTGTACACAATCAGGTTGAAAGAGAGAAATGTAACTGAAGAGGTCGAATCCAATTTTTACTAGATTGCCTCACGAGACAAGTTGGCGACATGCTACAGTTATCTCTACAATTTGCAGTTCACTGTCGACCGCCTTGTACGTCAACATTCAAACCGGGTTCGATATCATGAGTCGACCTTTTGAGTCATTTGCTCTGGTTCGGGACCCTAAGAATGTCGTATATTCTTTTGCCTCCTTGGCCAGGCTGTTACGTCAGAGGCTCCGAGCTGGGTCCTCTGAGAAAATTCTATATATTTCTGTTTCTCAAGTCAAAGTGGTGAGTTAGAGACTCAACATGAAGTCACACATGTCATTCTGAGACATGTCCGTTGGACACGACACTTGAGTACACAGATGGTTCGATGCAGCATCGGACGGTCGGGACGCCATAACGCAGTGATCACCAAGAAACTGACCCGCCACAGCATTGATTTCACAGCCTTCAGTGAGATAAAGCATTCAGACCAAGTTAAACCCGGAAGCAGCTGCTGGGTGCCATTGGATAGGTTACCTAACAGAATGTACTCGGAATTACACTGTCTGTTTTGCAGTAGCTGACCACATCAATTCTTTGGTAACAGGTGAACCGCATGACGTCAGCTCGCAAATCATATTCATTCGCCTACGAATTGGTCAATGTAAGTCCGCTACAATTGTTAGTCCTTGTGGTCCAACTATGTGTCGTACCGATGATACCGAGGACCAGTTCCATGATCAACATCGGTAGGCGACGAAGTGTTTGTTCTGAGTGACTTCAACGCGTTAGCTGGATACAACTCGGTAGCCAGGCCGGAGATCCTCGAGCCTCACGGCATTGGTGCAGTCAGTCAGATGGGCGATCGTCTACTGCACTTGTGTGCTGCTGGCTATCATGAACACCTGATCCCAACTGGATGCGAGCGATATCACGACGTGGACTCACCCACAAAGCGATCATCATCATTTGCTTGACTATGTGTACGTGCGACAGCACTATATCCGCTGTGGTATGGATCAAGCGAGTGAGGCGCACGGCTGAGTGTAGCAAGGACGTTAGGTTAGTCAGGTCAAAGTCGCCTCTTCATGTCCGCAGGCCACTCTACCGTTGCTCATCCGGACAACGACGGAATCTGGATTTTAGGAGACTGGAGATCTCAAGGACTTCAAACCTATTCAGCATGCAATTACTGTTCATATGAAAGACGCCGTCGTATGCACTACCCTTGATGGTATGTGGACACACCTCAAAGAACAGATCACAACAGCAGCCATCGAGACGATCAATACCCCGCTCCAAAAACAGTCGGACTGCTTTGACGACAACAAAGCAGTTAAGTCCAGTATGATAATAGAGGGGAATAGACAGCTTGATTTTGTCATATTCGACCATCACAATTAAGACAAAAGAGCCGAATTCCAGTGTATTCGCGTCGAACGATCTTTGGCCCGTTTGTACAGTTATTAGGAACCCTGTCCTTTCAAGCACCCCATCGGAGGACCTCACGAAAATCTGCCGCAAGCATTTTGGTAGCTTACTAACTCGGCCAGTTACCATTGAATGGGTGACCGTGAATGGCTTGCCATTACAAGATGTCAAAGCTTCGTTTGAACCCACCCTAGAGTTAACAGAAGTGCGGAGGGCTGTTGGAAAACCGTGACACGGTGAGGACGGTTTGCTGGCGAACGTTCCAAGCATAGCGGACCAGTTTTTGAACGTGTTCGACGTGATAGCAACAAACAATTCCTCGAAAGTTCAAGGACGCTTTGACCGTACCTTCGTTCAGAAGTAAGGGAAGCCAACAAACCACTGACGGTTGCCGGTGTCGTTAAAGTTCCTGCTAAGTCGAATCAATGCTGAAGTTTTCGAGGCAAGTGTTCCCAAGGAGCAGAAGATTTCGAGCAAGTCGCCGTAGGATTGACATGGTGTTCACTGTCCTAGAGATCCAAGAGAGTTGACGTGAATACAATCAGTCACCACGTGCCTCCATATTGACTTATACCAATCGTATACGAAAAATTGAGTAACTGGCATAGACGTACAGTTCCGTGGCATGCATCGTTGCTCCTGACGAGCACACAAAATCCCCTCATCCACCGGTTCTAAACAGTCAGTTTTGGAATGCGAATAAAATGGCCACATTGGCATTTACCTCCGCTACTCGCCCGATGCTGAATAACCAGAGACAACTGGCCTCATAGTCGCCAAAATATTGCACGCCTCAAACGCACGTACACGCAAAACCGTAGGGTTCTCCGTTGTGTCGTTTTGCATACATGCACACTACTCAGATGGGTTTGATCGTAGAAGACGTTAGGTCGGCAAACTATGTTGTTGCAATCCAACAGCACAATATCCAGTCTGCTCCTCTCTATCGAAACATCTACGGCAAATATTCCGCTCGTTGACTCCGTGCTGTGCTGACAGCACTCTTCTGTTCGAATCATTCAGTGTTCGGTATATATTTTCTTCGTCACAGCGAGCTGCCCAACCCTGACAACTATGGAAAGAGAGTGTGGTGTGTAGTTGTCCGATGCTGCACGATAGGCAACTAAAAGTTATCTCTCCACGCACCACGTTTGAGTCGTCTGCAAATGAGAAGAACAGTGAAGTGACCGCCCGACAGGCGGGAGGGAATTACTCATCGTGCCATGATATCTGCCCGACCAACGAACGTGGTAAGCACTCTACCCTCTGAGCTACAAAGCCAAGTCGGTAGCTCGTAAGTTTCCACATTTGGACTCAGTTGCCCGCCCAATCCATTGTATCATATGGAATCCACCAAATGATCCAGCGGCCTGACTGCCCAGCCGGGATATCTCAACACTTCACGTTGCAATCCACCAACGCGAACGTTGAGGATTGAAATTCTATTGCAGTGAACGGTGTTAATGGGTCAACCGTGTGACCTCTATTCAAGACGTGTTCAGCAACCGAAGACCTCGGCGTTCCGGTGTAACTGCTGCATGGCTAGTTTCTGTTGGGTCATCGTGTCCACTGACCACTTTCCGTTGTCGTGAGCTGCTGTCCTGTCTACCAATTTATTTGTCACCGCAACCGTGGGTGAGCTGGTAAGTTAGGTGGGAGACAGACTAGTTATTTGGGTCGCCATAGGAAACACGGGGTGTGAGTGAAGAACAACAGCCGTAATTTAGTTGTTGATCAGGTGCGATTTACTGCTGACCGTAACCTTTCCTCATATCGGTTGCTATGTGATCATCTTCAAAATTCAAACTCAACCAAACTTGGGTCCCGGATGTAGCCTCACTATTAATTTGGTCACCTACGGCATGTGATCGGTTTCTACGCATTTTTCCCAATAACCGTTGATCTGTGGGACGTCCTTGAGAAGTTCTTCTTCCTTGTTGATTTTGTCATCGGCACATACTCTTCCGGCTCTACGGAACGTGACTTTGAGGAAGCCACGCTTGTATGCCATCGGGGAGACATGTGTGATTTTACTCCACTTTCGGATGAAACGTTGTGAGCAATGGTTTCGAATGAATCAGTGGATAGGCGTACTATGTGCATACCTATTTTCACGGCTTCACCGTACCCTGTCCACGTGTCCCCCACTCACTTGTCAAACAACGCTTCCACTCTCATAGCTTCCCCTCTTCGAATCGACTTCATTGTCCTACTCGTCTGTGACAACGACCATTTCAACTGACACTCCCACTCTGATGGGACTGCTCTGTGGTCTTCCGACCACAGTGGGTTACGAGACCGACCATGCACTAATTCTCCATGGATCCCGTCCTGTCCACGGCTTATGAATTTCTGTGTCTATTACCTACTTTAGTTCCCCTGAAATAACGAATATCTATGGATATCACTTGAACATATTGCTTAGGTGATACATATATATGTAGTCAGTCCAATTCTGTTCGTCAGCATGTTTCGGACGAGTTGATTTGACTCATCTGGGAGTAAGGAATGTAGATTTAAATAATTTGGCTTCTTGCGTTCAGTGGAACTGTATTTTGACGAAGTGAATATTCATTCATCTTCCAACATTGTTGTGTTATGTACATGCACGCTCATCAAATGAGCATGTCAAGGCTGGTAGCGTTCGGCGGATTCGTATCCCTGCATCAGTTTTCACATCTTCATTTCCTTTGTCATGTGCTGCTCCATCTAATACACACACACAAAGACAGTAGCTGTCATATTCGATGGACAAACCGACTGGTTAACCAACTGATCAACAAACATCATTGTGAAAACACGGTTTGACGGCACCGAAACTGACAGACAAAGGGAAAATATTTGTCCCTGTAACAACCAAGTCATACGTTCGACCTTTTCAGCCGTTGACGTATTTCGATAGCAGTAAATTTTTGGGCCCATTCTCATCCTAGCTTAATCCCATTGATTTCGGAACACTTATGGTCATATAGCCTTCTCAGCACAAGTTCAGCCAACTTGTGGATGCAACCGCTTATGACATATACACACGGATATACCAGCATGTACACCATGTCAGCAACCAGGTAAAATACAGTGCAGAGGTAGGCCTACGTGGCTCGAGTGGCCAGGTGGTGTATGAATCGGAATGTAGACTGAACGCCAGCTGGCGACTGCGTCAGCTGAATGCATGTTCGCTGGGTCTTCTTCTGGTCAAAGTGTTGCACCCAACTATGCAATCAGATTACTGACATACGTTTGCTCAGGTCATTCGGCTATCAACCGGTCATGGTGGGCATAGAAGTTGCAGGTATGTTAATGATGGAAACAGAAGATAGTGGTGAATGTGACGAGGAGCTCGCATTTCAAATTGTTTGAAGCATGATTTGATATCCATTCGAGACGACCATGCTTGTTTAGTGTATACGACAACGAACATTTCTGTGATTTCGATTTTCAACAGCTACTGTATTTCGACATCCACACTGCTAACAATAGAATCTTCTCTTATGTAAAAGTTAAGGGTGTCTGTACGGGATGAACAGATATATTTCAGATGGGAGTCGAGGACCATAGAGTCCAGTGATCCTGACAACAGATTCTGAAGTATTTTAAAGCGAGTGGTAAAGGATAGTACAAAGGTGGCCGCTTTTCGGTGTAGCCGCAGATGAAGTGGTAAATTAGGTCAGAATCAGAGCAGTCGGTTAAAGCATGATCAACAACATGAGAAACGATAGTGCGAGTGGATAACACAATCACAGCTCAGTAGCTGAGTGGCAATGATCGGTAAAGCTTCGAGATCCTCTTGTAAATGGGGAGGGGTCTGGCATATCATAGCATCGTCGAAATCTTTATCGTATATGTCACCGTATCCGTCAGATTCGTTTCGCCGTGACCTAGGCAATCCACTAATGCTATTTCTGGCAATGGTACCTTTGAGGCTTAGTGCTACCCAACAGGCTGAATTGGAATTAGTGCGGGCGGCACAAGTTTAGTTTCAGGGGCGAAACTGAAAAGATCAGAAATCGTATGCTAAAACAGTCCAGTAGATGACTTAAAAGTCTTGTTGTCCCCCTGAGAATGTTGTGAATTTTTTTAGCAAGTGACATCTTGCCAGTCGGATGGATTTTGAACTAGTCTCCACTACCATATGATGTGAAAATCCCCATTCTTTTACAAATTGACCCGTTTACAACCCGTTTGCTTATTTTGGACTATCATGAAGAGGATGGGCATGTTTGACGCATTTCATATACTATCAGAAATTCAGCAGCGATACTGGACTTTGCAGAGAACCTCCGCAATCCAAAAACTCCAGCAAAATTGTGTAAAATGTAGGATTTGGAATGTTGAAACCTGTGGTCAGCACGTGGCACCTATAATTGAGGCTCGTTTCAGCCCATGTTTATTTCAATGGGCATAGATTACCTCGGTCCATTGCTCGGCAAACACAAACGGACAACATGAAAACGATTTGGATGTACTTTCATCTGCCTTTCTGTAAGAGCAGTGCATGCAGAGAGACACGACCTATGGGCACAGACTCCTTTTTGTGTGCATTCCACCGGCTTGTTGGCAGACGCAAGTTTCGCCTCAGATCTATAAGGACAATGGTTAAATTGTTGATGAGCCTATACAGAGTCGTAGGACATTATTAATTCGTGGAATTTAGACAGCACACGTTGCTACCTCAAGGGAAGAAACTGAGTGGATATTCAATCCACCCTACGCTGGTCATAGTGGTACCGCATGAGACGTTCGAGGTGGCCATTGTTCCAGCTGATCGCGAGTGATCGGGTAATAGATGATGAATTTATGCAAAACGCGATGGCAGAAGTAGAGAAAATAATTGACAGTTGGTCGTTGACCCCCAGTCCCGTCCAACTGGATGACTTCGGAACACTGTCACAATCAGCTACTGACTATAACGGGCGAACGATCTACGGAGCCGAAAGAACCCCAATTATCGTACCGTTTGAGTACATCTTAGCGAGAAGTACACCATTAATATAACGAATTCTGGAAACGGTGGCTCCGGCACGAAAAAACAAGACTTCATATTTAAATTTTGCTCTACTCATATGTTTACAGTAGCATCCTGTTATCCCCGAATGTAACGCGATTCACTAGCTTGCATTACCCGTTCTTATTCGCAAATGTCCGGTACGTCAACATTTAGGTGATTCCCAGAAACTCTAAATCGATCACAAACAAGTGACCTGTATCCGACAGCACTCCTTTTCTTACCGTGTTGTACCACATCTGTTAATGTGCGTGACAATACGGCGCCACCTGTTCGTAACGACCGAATCAACTGGACGTGTTTCCGTCACAGTGCTAATAGGTGTTTGTTAACCTGATCCTAAGTGACTGCCTATTTAAATTGTTTATTACTGTACTTGCAGAACCATGTTCAATACCAGTATATATACCAGTATATACCAGTATATATATATATATACCAGTATATATATACCAGTATATACATTGATATGTAATTAGCCCATTATATATATTGTCTGCTCTCATAATCAGAAGCAGCATCCATGACCGCGCGTAAGACCAAGCTAATACAACGCACAATCCGATTCTCCCATTGATCCAACACAGCTTATGTCGCTTAGTTCCATTTATTCGTTCTGGTCCACCAACGATCATCGTCGATTTGTAGCCAAACCGACCTTTCTTCAGAAGCCAATTTCTCTCCGGTTTCCTAACTGTCGTTTGCTTCAGCTTTGTTGGTGCATCGTATGATGAGTATTGTTTGTTTTTCAACCCAAGCATAACCCTCCATTCTCCCTCTTACATGTGTCCTTATATCGATCTGCCCCTTGCATCATAGTTTCCGTATTTCTCTTCCCACTTCTCAACATATTATTGCGGTATCGCTATTCACTGTTTCCGACGGATAAGATTTCTACTGTAGTACTCGCCTACAAACTGTATAACCAGCAGTAGCTGGCTGGACATAAATCGTATTCATACGCCTCCTGGTCTTAGTCTTTGAGGTTTATGTAGGACACGGTGATTCATTGAAACCACAAGTGGCGCAGCTTAGGTTGTCTGTGTTAGACACGTGCGTCCTTCGGCTTCGGTCAATGTGACAGGCTAATCCGGGACGGATGCCGACAACCATGTGCCTAGGTCATCATCGGGCATTTGCGCTCCACGAATCACGCGGCTACATTGTCAGGTTAACTGCCCTTGGCTCTCTTTTCTGACGGCATTGGTGGGCATTTTCTAGGTTGCGTGCTTGTGGCACAAATACAACTGTCTCGTATTGACTGCGTTTTGAAAATCATTTGACTTGGTAAACTGCCGTTGGAAAGGAATTAAGACAGCTACCTCCCTACACAGCGTTCACCACAATCTGCAACCACTGATTTCTGTGCATCCTAGAAATGACCAGTCTATAAATGAAGTATTGTATAGAAACCAGAAAATAAAGTTTCCATTACACCACCCATTAACTTGGAGTACGTGAGAAACTCGTTCGAAATCCCCCATTGGTGTCGTGAGAATGACGGAGTAGCGAACACAATTTGTTCTGCTTGATCAGCAGGATAATTGACGCAATAAATGGAGAAACAGTAATTGAGGTGGGTCAGAAAAGACACGGCGGTTGAGGACGCTGTGTTTGTTATCCTTTACGCAATCACAATACCAAACTGTGCCAAGGGAGAATACGCTCCGCACAAACCTACTGCGCGCAACCGACGGAAGTTTTATCAATCCTTATGTGCGGACACGAAGAAACAGATATATGAGACAAAGGACGGAGCCAGTCTGCGGAATGTAACGATCGGACATTCCATTTGAGCTCAGCTAGCATAAACCACTAACTGAAATTACCACCCTGCACTAGTGAAAAGTAGGGTATTTTGGTTCCACGTAAATTGAAGGTAATTCACAACCGATCGCAGCTTCCGCTCTCGCACAGACTATCCAGTCAATTGCTTTCGAGAAGAACCACTAACCTCTAGTTTCGTTCTTGTCAGAGATATCCAGGAGTGCATGTAATTGTCACGAGCAAGAACAAAAACTCCGCTCACGTTTTCATGAGTCAATCATGTTTGCCACTGATCTCAGACTAGGAAATATTGAGTTGTCATGCGAAGATGTGATACCCGGAATTGGGGACTTCGAATAACCCTAGAAATCGTACCTGAACTGAAACCTACCACGCAAGTAATAAGGAGAAAACCCGGAGTTGGTAATACTAGCGGTTGTTATTCAAGAGATGCGAAGCCGAATTTATGGGTGTACAATGGCACTAATGAAATCACAGTCCATCATTGGCTGACCGCGTTAGCACACGCAAAGTCACAAACTGCAAGTTAATTGACGTCATACGGAACGAACAAATTGGTGAATAACAGAAGGCACAACATTGAGACCGTTCATCCAATCCTGATGCGGTATCTTTAAGGCGACATTTGAAGTAGCCCCTTGTCAGGTCTTCTGTTGTGTCGGGGTTTGGATAAGCGGTGAATCGAGTAGATTTTCAGCACAGCAAATGCTCCGCCACATTAATTTGGGGGTAATGCCCGAATTAACCGATTACGAGACCACTTCAGTCGATGACCACCGGACGGGGATTTTTTTCCAATGAGAATCAATGAACTTGTTAGAAGAGATTATGACAGTTTTCTTTCCGAGTGCTTAAGTCATGCATGTACATGGGGTCAGACAAACATCCTAACATCACGTCAAACGGCTGTCCGTTCTGGTCGTACTCCCTCTGTCGCTTGTGACCATGGAGATTATCGTTAAGCAGATACTAGTTGGCTCAGAAAAACCATGTGAGTACACAGTTATGGAATACGTGTTCATGGAGGCACTGGGTCAACCTGAGATGTCCAGAAAGATAATGCTTTATTGAATTAATCGGAATAGCTTCATACGTCGAAAAATTATGCAGCGCAAACAGTTAACAACACGTATGTCAGTGCAAAATCCGTCTGAGTTCGTTTCATGTGCGAATGCAGTAACCTAACAGGTGTGTGATGGAATATCAATACAATTCAGTTCCCCAGTGTTCTTTTATGCACACACTAACGATACTGTTCCAATAACTAAAATGCCATATTTTTCATCATTGTTTTCCAAAGTGGAACTCAAACAGTGAGAGAACAGATAAGGCATTTATGTTGTAACAGTCCAATGCGAGCTGAGATGCACAATTCCTGAGTGTAATGACAGTTGTGCAGAAACGTTGACAAGTTTGGAATACCAGCTCCATGGACAAATAGTTTCAGCACGGTGAGGTTTACTTCTCAATTCTCTGTCCAACCTGATCGACGACACTCTCTAATCATCTTTTGCTCCTATGTGTGTGCATCACATAAGAAGGATATGATAGCGAAAGTTGATGTATAGTAGGGACAGAAATGTTGACAGAAGGACATTTCTTCAGCATTGAAATTTCCAATTCGAGTGCCGTGCCGAACAGGCCTCTGTACACGTGCCAGTCACATCAAACGTCGGCAAGAAGGCAAACAAACTGAGCTATTCAAATCTGTATTTACCTCTTTCAGATGAACAAAATCTGATTTTTCAAAGCAGTCACGCTCGAAATCAGAGCGGGTGAATACGTATGTGAGACAAAGAAGGAATTGTCAAATAAGGTTCAAAAAGGGATGTTACTATAAAAAGGACAACTGCGAAAAATCATGCACGGGAACGGATACGTTATGATAGAAAAGAGCGTGGATGAAAACGAAGCACTCAAGCCTCCTGAGATGTCACCAATGGGAGATGGATGCGATACCGAGAGACGGCTGGGAAGGGAACCTAACGTGGTCGAAAGACAGAGCAGTTCTATCAAAATATGTGCGTTTGTGTGAGTGTGGGGAAACATAATGCAACTGTTGCAAGCAAGTATGACGAGGCAGCCGATCAGTCTGGAGAGCGACGGGGAATTCAAAACAAGAGAATGGTATTGTCGAACGTGTAGTTCACAAACCATGTGTATCCTTCCATTTTTGTTCGTCTTCAAGCTTGGCTTCTGGTCGAAGTTGATTTCGGAAACCGCCCAGAATATTGGCTGTTACCTGGAGGAAAACAAAGTTCACTTGAGCTGATATAGCAGGTGACCTGGTGAAAAACAGATTGGTATACGGCTGATTGGCCGAAAATGCTCGTACTAAAGAACCTACCTGTACAAGGCACTTTATTCAACCTGAACAACAGAACCCATGACGTAAACTCTATAAGCAACTGCAAGCGAGTTTTAGGCAGTAAGTGATTACAAATTCATTACAACCTTCACGTAGTTCGTGACGGTTATCATCTTTGCACACATCCCCGAAGTCGTTTTCTTAACATTAGTCTAAGTCAAAACTGCCAGCAACAAAAAGCGCATGATAAATTCTACAAAAGAAAACGAGATAAAGATATTCACGCTGACTGGAGTTGAACTAGTGACTGAGACTACTCCACCGGCCAGACGACAGCCGAAGCCTGAGGATTTTGCTTTATGCCGAGCTACATGCTCATTTATGCTGTGGCTAGCAGAACGTACAGATGCGCTCAAGAAAATGGTCGGGCTCATTGGAATTCATCAACGAACCGCTTTGGTTAGACAACATGAGTATTGATAATCGTAGAAACGATATCTAGTGAAAGACCTCAAAGTAGGCGAATAAGGGGTTTACATTTTCGGAGCAATAGCGTGCGTGATATAATCTGCTGCTGGCGAGAAATCGGTGCTACACCAGCGCTTACAGTGTCTCAGATCGGTTGAGAACTGATGAACAGTTTGGAAGACAGAATTCCGATTGGATTCAAACAGGTCTGTAGGCTGAAGATGCACTACGAGCAGAGTGGGGAAACTAGCAGATTGTTGACCAAGAAAATACGTATGATTCAATGCAGTTAGCTGCTAATTACAATATGAATATGAACGTTCATTTTTCAGTCGTTACACACTAGACAAACGTTTCATTCCTCTATCAGTTCAATATTTCGAGCTTCTAGCAAGCAGCATATAACAAAAGTTGGACTTGCCGACCAGCACGTGTTTTAATGAGAAAAACGTCTACCTCACATCCAGTTACAAGTGGAGCGACCACGGTGGGTGGAATCTGCCGCAGCACATCGCCAACCACACCCACAGGACCTTTATAACCCAGGAGTTCGGCTTCCGACTGAGTATGAGTCGCTCCAAGAAGATCCTCGGTGACCATTTGAAATCCGCGAGACACGGCGCTCATTGCGTTGCCGAACCCTTCGCGCATGTCTGCAGGCTGTCGGAGACGTAGTTGACGACTTCGAAGGGCCGGACCCGGTGTAACTAGATCGTAGGCGGTCTATAATCAAGAAGGACGTCATATGGAGGCAACAGTAGGGGGCGGTGTTGTTAAGGTTAGTTGCTTTCAATGACAACATTAGGGCGCGAATTTTACAACCGAACGGCAACATCCAACCAGTCCTAATCACGTATGCAGACCAGATGGTAAGCACGCTTACCTCGGCGATCGACTGAACGGCTCGAACACCTTGGATGGTGAGTTGTAGCGTAGCCCACAGCGTGCTGGTAGAGAACGAACGTGTGCCGCTGCGCAGACCGTGAATGAAACCGCCGGCCCCGACACTCGGGGTGACCAGTGCAGTGGCTTGCTGTTGTTGTGTACCGGTCAAACCGGGATCGTAGGCACTTAAATCCAGATCAGCCGTATGCCAGTACGGCTTGGGCATATCCCTTGCCGAAGAATTTGAAGATGTCCTGGAGCCATGATACAAACTGTGCACCGGCTGGTAGATCAGATCCCAAAGACCCATGACTACATCAAATGAAGAACAAAATTAATTAAACAAATCTCATTACACAGCAATGGATCGAGTGTAGTTTGTATGATAACGGATGTTAGTGTGGGTTTGTAATGCTACAATAAATCTCCCGGTACTCAGTGTGTGCCTCTTCTAATCATTCCACATCTACAGATACCTCTATATATCGACTAAGGTACCGTACTTACTACACTTTATCACAGATATACGTGTGATAAAAAACAGACAGGCACGTTGAAAAGCCGGTCAACTGACTATAGTTCCTCCCGTTTTCACTCACACAGGTTGGAATGACTTTCAAAAGTCAAGATAATCACCCACTACTGGCGGTCCACTTTCTTCGGGTAATCATATACAGTGAAGATTAGTAAACGTTACGTTCACTTATTTGTGGCGATTTTTGTACAACCGGGTCAACAACTGGTGAAATCGATTCAATGGACCATTTCTGAAACCAGTAAAAGCTATTTCACGTAGGGTGAATTTCCGGCTATGAAGGCTCTCATCTTGAAATTGACCGACTCTAGTTTTGCAACTCAACGCAATCTTACCGATTCTGTCAACCAATTAAAGTGGTTTTGTTAACAAGAAATTAATTGACGAATTTGTTGGGAGCCAACAATATTGGTTTATAGTCGTCGGTTTGACGACATGTTAGGATACACGATTCGATCAGAATAAATGAGAATAATATCATTATCACAAATCTGGATTGTACAGCGAACCGATAGACAACCCGGTTTCCGCGAGTTCAGCATTGTTTTCTGACAACGATTTTAATAGTACCGTCGTTATCCACCCATTACTGTCATGAACTGGACGAGGGCGACGAAGCAGACATGCTAGAAGCTACACGGAACAAGCGACTTTGACTGGAGATTTGCAGAGGGAGCAACCGTGTAAGAGCCACAGTACGTTCTTAACGTATCACATAGAAGTAAGCATCCTTTGATGCATCATGAGGAAGTCCAGTTCCTTGAGATGAGCGGACGAATGGAAATCAAGAGATAATTCGAAACAATACGTATTTACGGTAAACTCTACATTTAGGCATTACAATTTAGTTTTACTTACCAAAACTATTGTTATCAACCAGTTATGCATTGTTATTATCATATCCATCCACACCATCCACACAATCATCAACATCATCATCATCATCATCATCATCATCATCATCGCTTGCTCTCGCCCCCGACTTGCTGGAGTTGCAGAGGGCGATTGGTCAACTGCGCAACGGGAAGGCTGCAGGCGAGGATGTGCTGCCAGGTGAGATCCTGAAGAATGGCGGTCCGGCGTTGGAACGCGCTCTGCTCCAACTGGTTCACTCCATCTGGGA
>QNGE01003910.1:13539-24805 GCA_008508345.1 Paragonimus westermani | reverse complement strand
AGGCCAACACTGGGTGGATGGCGGACAGCACGAGCAGCCGGACGAGCCATCGCGCAACGGAATCGGACAAACAGACGAGGAATGGCAAGCGGAAACCCCCCGATAGAAGGCGCCGATCACACACGTAAACCGGTCAGAAGTGCACACGACGTGTGAACGGAAACCGGGGGGTGCTGCGTGTTGGAATTATGACTCATAAACGAGAGAGCGCGCGTTGCATGTGACTGGCGATTTGGACAATAAAGATTGTGCTTTGTTGAACGCCTCCTCGCTACAGTATGTGAGCTGGGATAGTATCAAGACGCCCACATCTAGACAGGGGATCGATTAAAGTCCTCATCCAAAGCCTTGGGCTCACAAGCTCGTACCGCAAGGCAGCAGGTGGCGATTTAGCAGAACTAGTACACTTTTCGGAAAAGGATGCCAACCTTCTTCCAATCCCCAGCCTGGGGGAGCAAGAGACTGGTGTTTCAGACCTCTACCTATTGGTTTGCCTGGTATGAATGACTGTCGGTGTAGTCACCACAGCGAGATGTACAAGCCATCATCCGGTCAGGGTCCTGTCTCGCTGGTAGAGGTAGATATCAGAATTGACAATAATCATTCAAAACTGAAGAGGTACCTCGTGTTTAGTGCTCATCAGCAGTAATTCCTTTTTCAAAAGGTGGTCCATATCTGTGTAACAATCACAGTGGCATCAACCTACTGTCTGTTGCGTCCGAGTTACGTTGGTTCGCTAAGCCAAGAAAAAGTCAGGTACGTAAAGAGCGGATACGATTCAGGTTCGGTCGTGGATGCGTTGATAATATTTTTGCCTTGCGACGGATCTTGGAACTTCGACACTGTTATAGACAGATGACAGTCGTAGTCTTTTTAGACTTAAAGACTGCTTTCGATTCGGTTGCTCGCAGCGTTCTCTGGAGCTGGTTTCTTCACAGGGGAATACGTGAATCTATGGATGTCGCTCTGCGTCCACTCTGCAATTAGGGTGAGATTTTGTGGACAACTGTCTAGGTCGTTGGTCACTTCTGCTTGTGTTCACCAAGAGTGTCCAATTTCTCCGTTGCTGTTCACTTATATCGTGAACGATAATCTGGAAAGTGCGCCTGGGGGATCCAGAGAGCTTGGCGTTAGGCTTCTTTCTGGAGTTAGGTTGATAGATAACATTGCCTTACTTAGCTCCTCTGCCGAAGATATGCAACCCGTGCTGAACACGGTAAGTGACCTAGCTGGTTTGTATAAACTACGCACCACACTTCCAAAGCCCAGTGTAACATCAAGACTGAGACATTTCCACTCCTACCTCAATCATTGGGTGCAATCCACTGGAGACTGTGGACACTTTTAGGTACGTGGGTAGCACTATCTCATCAGCGTGGATAGCAAAGACAGGTTGCTGTCTTTGTTCACCTGCCTTATCTGTGACGTCAAAAAGACGTCCGGTTGTTTCTGGAGGAAAATGGTAACCAATGCTCGTGTGCGCTGTGTTTCGTCCTATGGTTCGGACACGTGGCCTGTTCACAACGAGAGTATAAGCAGACCATTGTTGTCCCTGCCAATTAAGTTACATCAAGCGAGCTGTTCGCGTGTGCATAACGACCGTTCGCCGGCGCGTATTCCGGAACGTTCGGGATACGCGACTTTGCCTGGGATTGTTAAGTTACGTACACCATATGCCAGCTGAGCGTTTACCGCGCTGCTCACTATATGCTGAGACCACCAACAGTTGGGTGTAGCAGCGTGGTGGTCAAGCAACAACAGGGTCATGAACTATGAAGACCCATTGAGCAAAGTGGGTAGGTGTCGTCTGTCTGACTGTGAATCTTCTGCTACTCATCTTCCGACACACTGTTCACTTATGATGTGCATGTCAGTTTGCAGTGCAGGTACTGATCAGAACTATGACAACTGCATGGGTTTTTTCTGCATGTGGTCATTTTGGATGTTTATGCATCTGTCATTTGATGTGCAAGTACATTCCTTCCCGGTAGCTGAGCCAGTAAGCGAGGGTTAAATTCTCGAGCCTCAGTGGGAGTCACACATTCGGAAATGTGACCTATATGGTAGTATGAATTAGGCACACAGTTCGCATTTGAAGCCGTAAAGGCCTATGTATCATTCTGTAAGAGTCTAGCTGTCCAAAGTACACCCTGCTAACTTAGTCATGATGTAGGTACTAACGGCCAAGCTCATCAAAGGTTCTATTAAGTGTTGGCACATAGATTAATTCATTTTCTACCGGAAGGGTTTTGTGATCCAATAACTCATCCGCACGACATTCATGACCTCTACTGGATGTCGGTACTCTGCGAGTGGTTCGCACACCACCACGATGATGAGCGATTTTCACGGTTACCCAACATAACTCTTCTAAGTAGATGACTGTCATGGTGGCCCACGCGCTTTTACGAGAGGAATGCAGTTGAGATTGGTATTTTATAACTTCCACAGTTAATCGTTCATCAATGTTTTTAAACGGATCCACCAACTACCATTTTAATGCTATACTCTCTGGTCAGCTCGGAAGTGTTCCCGTTGAATGCATGCTCAGCCGCCCACTTGGCCACATTTACTCGGTCTTGCTTTTTACATACTACGGTACTTCCATTGTCTTCCAGATTTGTCAGTTTAACTATTCCCACATCCGTCCCCCGCTGCCGGTCTTTCTCACCGTCGTTGGTACTCAGGATTGTGATTTGGGTGAGTTCCGTGTCTTTTGGGTCTTGTTGGTTGGATATCTTTTAATTTATAAGTAGTAGGGCGGATTTACTAATTTGAAAGAGACCCGATTGCACAATATTTGGGCATTGGCCGCATTTGAATCAGCGACGAGTGGTCTACCAGTTGGGCTACGAAGCCGTGCCAGGAACCCGTGGGTTTCACATTTGGACCGTTCACTTATCCACATGTGATGCATCCTGCTACACTTCATTGGTACACTGGTGTAGACTTGGGTTATCTGTTGATACGCGGTTACGCACACAGGTCTCATCTAGTTTAATTATCTAAACTGGACGCACCGCTCATGCTGCAATCGGTGAGGTGCAATACACAGTCTTTCGCCCTCATCTGTGTAGCAGTCCCCACTCAGGTAGCTAGCTACATGCAGTTGCTCTTACATTTCGGTGTCCAAAATCGTTCCGATTGTCAGAATTGTTGTTACTGATGAGTAGTCGGGGATTTGGTTTATTTTCACGTTGACCATCACTCACATTTGATCGCAGCGTTCGCATTCAGATAGACGTTCTACCCAGCCTCTTTCGAAAAGAAGCACTAACCTCGAGTTTCGCTCTCATTAGAGCTCGTCAGTAGTGCATATCCTTGCCACGGCCGGGATTTGAACTCCGCTCGAGACGATCGGGCAACCCGATCATTGCTCACAAGCCAGAGTGGTTGAGCGTTCAGATTTGATAATTCGGTCGTGCCTAATGTGAGGTCAATGGCGTAGTGGTTAACACGGTTGCCTCATGATTGGAATGGCCGGAGTTCAAATCCCGGCCGTGGCGAGGATATGCACTACTGACGAGCTCTGATGAGAGCGAAACTCGAATCTAGTGAGAATTGCTGTTGTTTCGTTGCTACCAAATGTCCTGTGGTTCAGCTGATTGGACCCTTCATCCCTCCTTCGCACTGTGTCAAGCTCCTAAGAAGTGTTGGAAGCCTCCCATCCGAGTTGAGTAATACGCCGCCCTTTAAGGTCGTTGTGCAGTTTTCATTTGTCAACACCTTTTCGCGCCTCCTTTTTTAATCAGAACACAGCATTACTACAGCCATGTGCGTACTTTTGCTGTATGCTCAGGATTTTTTCTCGCTACGTACATACTTCATGAATGTGACTGTTTTTCATTTGCTTACTCCCGTGTGCTCCGTCTAAGGTGGTTGTATCTGATAACCTCGATGTCTTGTTCACCCATGGCTCACTGCATCAACAAGGCTTAAATACCATGTCAATGTTGCGCTTTGGTCGAAATGACTCCGACTACCCCGGTCATATATTTGTGATTTCTAGCCTCAGTTTCGGGGGGTGATGCCTTTCAACTTTGTGTCGTTTGGTAACGTTTGGCCTTAACGTGTAACCTGTGCGGTAGTAAAATGCTGAGAAATCTTGGGATCGCGGGTTGTTAGTAGTGATAGTGGTATGTCACCAATTACACTCCGATGAAGTTAAACGTGTACAAAGCGTCCTTCAAACTATGAATACATATTCCGATCCAAGATTTTTATGATGGACGTATTTTTGAGAGGTTTGTCGTTCAGTGCTTTACTGGATGCTTTGCTTATATTCTGCACGGCACTTGTCGCCATGTGATGTATTAGTTTATCACTGAGGTGGCAGACTGCTTCACTCTGGACGACCTTAGGAATATCTGGTTAAAGAAACTGTACGTCACGAATAGTAATAATAACTTTCTCTTGGGGATGTTACATACCCACAAAAACTGTCCACTTAACCGGCAGTGAGCATCTACTACTTTTGGAAAATCGAATTCCTCTAATGCACCATCATTTTTTAACATTTCTGACATCAATTTACATACTGGACGCCAATTCGCCTGTTATTGACCCGGTCCCTTGTCGAGCTATAAAAACGCAATAGCTGCATTTTGTAATTTGACTTCGGACTGAGACAGTAAACACTCTCTTTCTGGAGACCAGTGTTTTCCCTTCGTAGTCTGCTTGGGGATCGGCTCTTCGGGGTAAAACAACGTTTACAATATCATTGCGTCGTAGGAATCATTCCAGCTCAATTGTGTTCGTTCGGTCTCTCTGTGATGTAACATTTTCGTAGGGATCGTTCCAGGTCGATTGCATTCGCTCGGTCGTTCCGCGTTATAACACTTTCCAAAATGCATAAGAAACAAATGGATCAGTCTATTAGGGTATCAGCAGACTGGATCACCATTGTTTACCTGAATATTCACATTTCTCCGCCTGATTGGTTGTTCCGATTAGAGCATTGGTGTGCACTATCCACCCGTTTCATCCAGTCATCACGCACGGGTTCCCCCTCTGATCGCACTCATCACTTTCAAACTTTTCAGGTCCATCTGGTTTGAAGGGTTTTCTTCGGCCAGAATCGGGACGTTCTTCCTCAGTTATTGACAGCAGTTGCTCGTAAATTGTCTCTCAGCACCTAATCCTCGTGTTCATTCCGCTTACCCGCTCACAATCAGGGGCCATTTTGGCCATGGAGCTTTCGATTCGACCTTTGCTCACGCGTCTGGCCCCACTGGTGTTTGCGCGGCTTCAGAACGAAAATTTGATGTGTCCAAATTCGGATGGCCAGTACTTTCGTGTGTGATCCACGTTACTGATCGGTTCGCTTACACTATCCGTTGTCTTTCATAGAACGGCGGACAACCCTGTATACTTTTCATGTGACAAACTGGCGTTAGTTTTGATTTAATAAATGAGCGCATTTCAATGATAATTTTCTATCAGTTTGCTGGTAGTACTTTTGGCCTTAGGCCCACTGACCGTATTATGATACAGTGTGGATACGAAATTATACGGCCACCCTAGGTCATTATGTTTCCTTCGGGCCGCTAATGCTGTCCATTTTATCAGATCCCATCGGATGCTCTGAAAACAGAATTCGTGTCATAGTTCGATCCACATTGCAGTTACCGATCCGTCTTGCCCATGATCTAGACGTGAAGTTCGAAAGATGTGAAGTGACTGCTTTGGAATGAGTGGGGATTTAGCGTAACAGAAATTGTGACTGGCTGTCCCTTGAAGCATTAGTCGTGTTTTCGTGATTTGGGGGGCAACGTAAGTGAAGCTCCTACGAGGAAATTACAGTCTGTCCCATAGCTTAAGGAATCAACTTAAAATGTTCCAGCATTCACCCAGCCGAAATACTGGAAAAGTCCCCCATGTGGTCATTGATGGTCTGTCATAAATTCATCAACTACAATGTGCTTTCTTTCGGTTTGCACGGCAGTAGCATCTCCACGCACTAGGCTTATTCATGTAGAGGATGAATGTCATTAATGAATGCAGGTTACACCTTCTGTTGTTTTAGTGCAGCGGCTTCATTCTCTGTAATGTACTGCAACCAGCTTGTTTTGAGTTCATTTCGCAATTTTGCTAAGCTGAGATCTGAAGCCTGTTCTGTTGCGCTAGAAGTTGATCTTTCTAAGACGTCTTTTGATTTCTCATAACGCACGACAGCTTCACTAGACTCGGAAACCCTTTGGACATCACTCTTTTGCTCAGTCGCATTTGTTGGAACACCAAAATTCTCACTCATTCTGAATCAGTCAGTTCATATTCTTCTGACGTGAAGTAGACAATAGACGCGAAATAAAATGCCAGTCCCATAGGGCTTCCCCGCGTAACAACCAGCCCATCTCCAGACCACTGGTAATTCGGCCCGAAAACTGCCATATCGACTGAGCGTTGACGAATTTGTCGTTCTCGAAGCGGCCGAAGTCTGCTGGACTAGTTAGTGTTCAGTCGCATCATCAGTGTGAATGCACCATAGTAACCTGGAGTAATCGTACATTTTTGGCACGGACCACGTGCTAGCATTCCCGATTCGATCGACAGTGCATGCATGTAATTCCTCAACAAATTCACATTATGTAATTCTTACGGTTTTGGTCACTTACTGTTATTAATCGTTTAATTCATGTCAGAATTGGTCAACGCGATCGTCTTTTTGAGAAGCAAGGGTGCGACCATCAGTTTCATGTAACGATCGATACTTCACTTATCAGCGAGTTTGCTGAATTCTGATTGGGCCAAACAGTAGATTCTAGTAGATAACACTGGGGATGCCAGCTGTGTTTTTAATTCACCGATCTAGCGTGCGTTTCTTCAACTGCTCCTATGGAGTCGGTTGCGGCGACCGCTCAAACAAACGAATCTGCGAGCACCCCGTAGCTTCGGTCAGCTAGGGGAGCGTTAGAAAATTAGCCGCCTGATATTAACACACTTGGTTGATTCTAATCACTTCATCCATTACATAATAGGCAGCTTCGTTTATGAGCAGTATAATGCGTACAATCGTGGACTAGAGGGCAAACCTGAACGCCGGAAAGACGATGGACTAAAAGCGACTATCGGAATACTATGGGAGAACTGCAACCAGGGCGAGTGACAAAGTACTGCTACCCAGTGTGTGTGAATGCGCGTCAGCCGTGCAAATAAGTGTACACGTTCGTAGTTCCGTGTTTTAACATAACCTGTACGGGATTTCATACAATAAACAATTTTGCAGGCGAAGTGTCTTTTGCGTTCACAACACACCTAAGTGGCTCATTTGCCCTGTCCTATTTACACTGCGCTGTGAACTTCTGATTAGTGGTATGACGACTGAAATAAGCGTGTTCAACCGAACTGTGTGTATTTGAAAATATTACGTTCAAGTTTTGGATCAGTCTATGGTGGTCGACAAAATATGTGGTGTACCGCCTGGTCTACATTAAAACAAGTGACCCATTTTCGATGTCTGTTTGATAAAACGGATTGGACCACAGAGGAAGACGACTGAGCAGTTCATATCGTTTTTACACACTCCCCACAGAAGCCTGAGTTAGACAAGTCCAACGATTGTCACTGATCTATCAGAGTTGACTCGACGCTGCTCGGGATGACTCAGGTGCGCGCACATTGCTCCCTAGTAAACATTAGATGGGCAGTAATGACTTCATTCTTCAGACATTCCCGTTATATACCTACCTTTATATGAAACCATTAATCCTGACTGTTCCTACCTGCATTTGCATGCAGTTCTTATTGTACGTACCAACACAAATATGGTTGTAGGGAAAACAAATCAGAGATCAGTCGGTTGGTCAGGCTATCCGAACGCACGCCGCGTGACGAATTTCGGCGACCACCCCATCTTATAAATGTCTTAATAAGTTGATAGCAGTCACTTAAGCGACAAATGACCAAAATTTGTTGGAAATCAGTAGACTGGTTTGGGTCTGAATATCATTCACCAGACCACATCAACTTGGTGTAGTCTATTCAGGTTGAAACGCGAACGCATCATTGACTGGTGTTTTGTGAACCGGGTAAGCGTAATCATACAAACTGCAAGATAGTTACTGAGTTGCACTACCGGTAGTGTGTGCATGACCATATTGTCATGGGACTGTCAGTTCAATCTGCACTTGCCCTGTTCACACTGTCACGAGAAGATTAATTGACCGATTTGGTAAGCGTAAAAAATCTGACCTGCTAACAGACAAAACTGAGAGTATTACGGGTTGCCAGGCTATTCTAATGGTTTGATCTGTTTGGACGCGCTACTTGGGAAGACCAAGAAACACTGCAGAGGAGGCGAATAGAACAACAGTGGGTCTTGGTTAAGTTCGATGTGTTTCGTAATTAGCGGTACTATATGATCCCGGGCTCCAGTTCACACCTTCATTCATTGTGACATACTAGTATTGCAGGGAATAAAGTTCGCGCCTGGTGTACTGTGATGTAAGTTAAACCCAGTTCACTAAATTGGTGTCAAATGGATTCGTTTATTTTTGACCGGAGCTCACTTTGGACTCATTGGCAGCACACTTTACTTCGATAGTAAGGAAGCTAATCTGGAAGGATTTGTTTCATGTAACCATTGTTGGCATGATTTTCGGATGTGGTACTGTACTTCAGCTGACGTACAAATGATCGGTTCTCAGGATGTGTATTTTTGGTGTTCACTCGTCTGGTGAGTTGTCCATACTGGATACTAATCCGGATATTGTCTCCGATGTACACTCGTTCGAACACCTGATGCCCCTCATTTATTTTTATGAGACGACGCCAAAATTCGTTAGTCGTTTATCACGAGAACGTTATTGTTTCCTTCAAAGGTCAAAGGCGACATACAATTGTAATATCGATTGCTTAAGCGGTTAACGGGCTTGATAGTTGAATAACAGTGCAACGGTTCGATGACCAATCTGGTTGTATCTTTGAAGGAGGCATAGCAATTTCTGGAATTCGGAGCACTGCAGCCTATCACCTCAGTACATCGACACGCAATAGTAAGAGGTGGTGCAGAGCTCTTGTTCACTTACAGCACATCTAATTTTGTCGCAGTTATTCTTCATGTTTTCCCGCTTAATTTCGTTTCCTCAGAAAAGCTTTTCAAACAAAATCCACGCTGCTGGAATAAATTTAGCAGGGATCGATATACTTCCCAGATGGTTACTGGCTACCTTCCTCATCAACCGCCTTCCATTTACCAAAAATGGTTGCAAAATTGTGAGTCGTCCTACGGTTCTAATGCATAATCAAAGAGCGTCGTTGTTGACAAGTCACTCATAACGCGTCGGACTTTTAGCCGTGTCATCCAAAGCAATTTAATATGAGATTGGCTGATTTCATACACATGCCTTACAACCGTCAATTGGATGTGTGGTATTAGTGTGAAACGATGCATTTTTGATACATTAAAAATGAGAATGAGATGGATGCTATAACTTTGGTCGAATCCGTTCACATGATTGGACTATTTTTACTGTGTTAATATGGTTTGCTGTTGTTTTCTTCGTTCGTTTGATGATGTTGCATATTTGTGTTAAAAAAACATGCACACACTGCCATTTTACAGTTCTCATCCTTTAATTTTTCGATCTACATTCATTAACGCGAGTGGTTTGTCATTTGGTGCATTCACTGTTGAGTGCTCCCATGGTTGGGATGAGTTCGCGTTGTTATCAGTCCACAACTTCCATCAAATGGTTTGTTTTCGCATGAGTGACCGTTGAGGAAAATTGTTCGCTTTGGGATTTCATAACGGAACTTGTATCCATGGTTCTCTATATGATACTATGTACTTTCCGAAACAGAGGTCGATATGACTTACTGTTAACCTTCATTTCCAGTTCACGAAAGCAGACATGGGTTGGGTTTATTGTGCTTCTAGATCAGTGTTTCTCAACATGAACGGTTCAGTCGGCGCGATAGGAGATTAAGTGCGTGTTTGGTATTAGGGAGATTATCGAGTTATCAGAAGGGTTTAGATCGGTTTACTAACATCGCTTTTTTCTTGACTTGGCAGATTACGTTGTTGATGCTGACTGGTAATGGTCGACCAGTTATTTCTACTGACTCCGAACTGAGGCTATGATATTGCCTTTGAATGTTTTCTCAACTCGGAACTAACTATCTGTACAGCGAATACATTTAGCTGCATTGGACGAAGTGTCGAACTTCAGGACGATGGTAAATCGCAGTAGTTTGTCAATAACAGGATGAGGCCAGTCGCATGGTTACGGTAGAATTTAAAATCCTCCTTCCATGGCGTAAAGGAACTTCGCTCCGTATTGGTTCCCCACTTTGGTGAACAAAGATTTAGTGCAATAGATTGTACGTTAATGAGGAACTAGACCTTGAGAACTCACAGTAGCTAGCGGTTGGCAACATGCAAGTCGCTGTTTATGTTTTCCTGTTAACTAGTGACCTTCAGGTTAAAGATTGACAAAAGCATATAACGAATGTCATTTTACCTACTGGTCGAATATTGTGTTCATAAAACTACTAATTCCATATGCCTTATGGCTAGGTGTTGTAAAAACTTATCTTCTCAAACAACAATTTGAAAATGTCAATGCACTTCCATATTTCATTGGAGTGTGTGATGTCGGATTCGGACCTGTTCAAGCCATGATCCCTGGTCCAATGCAATCCACGTTCGAAATGTTAGGAACCATACAGTTCTCGTCTATTGTGAATTGGACAAATCAACCAGCTGTCCAATCAAGCGAGTTCTACTGTGCACAGAACAAATAATAATCCTTGAGACAGTTTCTTCGCCTATTCAGGTTGGAAGCACAAAGCAGTAGTTGCGAATCGTAGGATGATGTGATTCATCGTACTAACGTTAATATTCACTTGCGTAATATTAGAATAAAATTTATCTTAAAACATCATTCCAGATATCCTCAGGAAGGGATGTTTGTTCGTAATTATCCAGAGGAACAGAAGTAGTTGAGCCATACGCTTCTGTGTTGATGAAAATAAAATGTGATATCCAAATACGGGGAATTCGTAACAGATGCGTGCATTGTTGACGGCATTCGTTCCCGGACTAGCGTGTCACAGTGATCGAAACCAGGGGATGCTAGTGCATAGCACTCACCACAAGTGGTTTTCGTTGCACCACCTGTGAGCAGCGTCATCTATACCGCCGGCCAACAATTGTTGTGTTTCTCGACTATAAAGGTGCGTTCGATTCAGTGGATCGATCTGCACTTTTAGAGTCGCTCAAACGCAGAGGTGTGCCGACTAAGTACGTGAACATACTGTCGGCACT
>QNGE01003910.1:0-12775 GCA_008508345.1 Paragonimus westermani | reverse complement strand
ACACACACACACACACACACACACACATCATGTATCCCGTGTAAACTCGAAGGAATGAGACTGAGGCGTGTGAGTGGAGACGTTTACGGTCCATATGGTCAGGTGGTAGGCTAGTTTGAGAGTGAGAACTTTATCTCTCGGACACAAAAATATAGACTTAGTACACTGGTGAGATTTAGGCTGAGAAGAAGGATAGTGAAGGTATACAGCATGTGAAAATTTAATGGAAAGGTGTGTATTTCAATGCCATCGAAAAGCCTTTTTCAGATAACGGAAGGTCCGAGTTTGGACTAAGAACGAAACGGAAATTCCTACGCAGTGCACAAACAAAGCTGACAATATGAACAGGTCACCATGGTCCATGTTTGTGAAAAGGCGATTGGTGGTTTCTCAAATGACGAGTTTCACTGGTCCATGCAAACGAAAAACGATGTAATTCATTCAACTCTGTTGCTTCTAACCTACTTGTCTTCTGTTAAATGATAGTCTGGGGTGAGTACTTTAATGTCTCATCAACCCGAGGCAGCCAGCACATCCGCAGTTGCATTCATCACAACGCCCCGCCGTCATTTTACCTCAAGAGGTTCGTTGTGTCAGTGGATTGTGCGTATTTGAGCCACTTTCATGTGCAACTTCTAAGACGCATCATCGGTCGGACAGAATTCCCCACACTGAGGTACTTCACTAACCAGACACGTAAGGGAATAGAGCCACGGTGGTTTTCAACCGACTTTGATGGCGGAAACAAATTAATGAAGTGTTCTACGAACGAATTTCGAGTAGAATCTTGCTGGTTCCCAACCGGCTTCGTTGGCAGAAACATTCGTGGGTTTCCCGACGAACGGATTTCGAAGCGGTTGTACAGGCATTTGAAGGCGAGTGAGCAAAATCTTGGTCAGATTCTGCGGTACCCGGATGTTGTCCTATTAAGCTTTGGCGATGTAATATCGATCGCTAATCATTGGGAAAGGAAGTCTTGATGCGGACTGTCCAAGAAAGTGCTAACCGAACCGGCTCGATGGGGGCGTTTATGTGACAGTGAATCCAAGCACACAACACAAAGGGAAACTATTGACGTCATAAGTCACAGTGATATGATTATATGACGTTCTGATGAATGCAGTAGTAAATGCACCGGCCATCTGGAACTCGTAGACAATGGTGTCTATGTTCACATACTAATCCACGTCAACCGGCGAATTCCACCATCTGGTAAACCACCCGCTGCTCCCTTCAAAAAGTTGGATCACTTCAATCTGCTATCTTTGCTTTTTTCCGTTTTATCGATGCATAATTTCCCGGATGTTTTATTTCGTCTCTCATTTCAATTTTCGAATTCAGTTTCTTCTCTGATTCTTTGCAGAATGCATTGGCATATGCACCTATACTAAAAATTTCCTCCTCCATACATTTATTGTTAGCCCACATTTTACCATTGGAGTCCCCCCGCTTTTTATTTCTGGTAGTTAGGGAATTAACTTCCCCACTAGCCCGTCCTCTGTGTAACCAGCAGTTGTCGGCTGAACAACAACCCCCCCCCCAATCTCACGTCTGCTGGTTTCACGCCTGCGAATGGATACAAAGTATGTGACTGTGGAATCGCAGATGATGCCGCGCAATTCACCTGTAGTAGTGATTACACTTAGGTTTCCCTTGACCACTGTGTCATGTTAATCAGGAAACAGTTGTTGCCAATAGTGTATTTAGCGTCGTCCGTAGACATCTTTTGGCTTGCCAGTGGCTATTTTTTTCAGTGCAATTTTCTTCGAATTAACACACATCTGTTCGGAAAGCATGCGGTTGCCTGGCTGTCCAATAGCTGTACGTGTGCATGCATGTGTTTGGAAGATTTCAATCAGTCTTATTGTTTACATGGTCGTCCTCCAATCGTTTACTGTCGTTCGTCACCATGCACAGGCTAGCTTATCATGAAGGTGGAGTTTGATGCGGTGTGTTGGTTTACGTTTACCAGGACCTCCAGGTTTGGGCAACGATGGTCATTTATCTTATGGAGACGATTGCCTGCTAACTTCCATTATTATGAAGACATTACCTAATGACGTAGACTGTAACATCCGTTTGGACAATATTGTGATGGGTCTGCGAAAGCCTCGATTCAACATTGCACTATTCTCGAAGAGGATCGGGGCTATTTAGTCGCCAATGAAATTCTTCGCAAGCGGTTCGGACAAAACCACATGGTGGCAAGGGCGCACATTGATGAGCTTCTGGACGACCCACGGCCAACGGACAACGACTCTATGGCGGTGGTCCAGTTACCTCAGCAGATGACAGTGTGTGAAGTAACACTTCGGTAACTGAATTATGACTCCTACCCTGACTCAAGCAGAACGATTGAGACGATTGTTCGGAGACTACCCCCCGAGTTACGCGGACGAGGCTGCAATCATAAATCGTCATAATCGTGAACCGCAGTTTGCCGATCTGACAAGATTCGCGGAGGAACGCGCCGACGTTGCTTCCATGAGATACGGTGATCTGGCAATAAGCCTCAAACCTGAACTGTATGACGGTCCCAGACCAATGAAGACACGATCGAACCCAGTTGGTGCCAGGAGGAACACCCATGTTGTACAAAGTGACAGTTCGACTATGGGTAACGTGTATGATTCTCGCTTCCGTTGTTCTGTTAGCGAGGACAGTCATTTCCCCGATCAGTGCCCATTATTTCTTGGTAAACCGATAGATCAACGTCTTGAGATCGTGCAAACTAGGAAGTTATGTCTCCAGTGTTTGAAAGCCAACCACATGGCCAAGGAATGCAGATCAAATAGGGCTTGTAGCGTCCAGGGATGTGGACGAAAACACCACCGGCTACTACACTCCGACTCGCCCGCTACTGTCGTTGAAAAGGCATACATCGTTACCAACCACCATATAGCTGGATTTCACCCGTGATACACTTCAAACATCTACAGATAGACTCCAGGTTGCTTTAGCCATCATTCCTGTTACTTTACGTTATGGAGAGAATGCCGTTCAAACTTGTGCATTTCTAGACAACCGGTCGGATTGCACCCTTATCGATGAGTCACCAGTTACCAAGCTTGGAGTGAAGGGAAGCCAGAGGCAACTAAAATTATGCACGCTTAGAGAGACCACGTTTGACTCGGTAGCTGTCCAGTTCGATGTCGTTTCTGTTGATTCTGAGACAGTCATTCGTATTGAGCACGGGTGGTCGGTGAAGACGTTGCCCAAATTACGTGCATTTCGTCCGAATGCTCAACGGTTATTATCGTGGTCGTATTTGCGGGGTATGTCGTTTGGCCAATAATTCAATGACACTATCGGTGTATTGATCGGATGTGACGTCCCAGAAGTTCACTGGGTCGTCGATCAGCGGAAAGAAGCACGAACCATATCCCATCAAGACAGTCTTAGGTTGCATGCTAATGGGTCCAGTCGGTAGATCAGTCAACACCCAGACGGCAGTGAACTTTGTGGGTATTGACGTATTACAGGACAACTTTTGAAAATTGTACCAACAAGACTTTATCGATGCAGGCCCCGTAAAGAACAAGGAAATGTCTGTGGATGATCATCAGGCCATTGGGATGATGGAGACTTCAATACGTTTAACTGACGGTCATTACGAGGTAGCCCTCCCGTGGCGCCCTGAATCCCTCCTGCCACTTGACAACAGGCCCATCGCCCTGAAACGTCTGCACATGTTACGGCAGCGCCTTATGAAATGTGGTGATTTGGCACAGCGTTATTCTCGCGTAATGAATGAATACATCAGTCGGGACCATGCCGAGTTAGCTCCTGGGGATGAGACAGCTAGTTGTCGATGGTATCTACCCCATCATCCCGTGTTCCATCCTGCTAAGCCACAGAAGTTGCGAATTGTCTTCGACTGCACAGCAAAGTATGCAGGCAAATCTCTAAATGATCAACTGCTATCGGGACCGGATCTAACAAATTCGTTGACTGGTGTGTTGTTGCGATTTCGACAAGAGAAGATTGCGGTCATGGCAGACATCGGAGCAATGTCTCATCAAGTTCGCGTGCCAGATAGAGACCTGCTTACGCTGAGATTTTTGTGGTGGACGAATGCTGAGATGCAAGGCTCTCCGACGGAATACCGCATTTGCGTTCATCTATTCGGCGCTGTTTCGTCTCATAGCTGCGCTACGTTTGCTTTGCGAAGAACCATTTCAGATAACGCCGGCCATTATGATGCAGACATCCTGTGGATCGCAAAGAAGAGCTTTTACGTGGACGACTGTTTATACAGTACAGCAACTATTGATAACGCTAGAGACTCCGCCAATCAGCTAAAGAACCTATTGGCGAAAGGCGGCTTCAACCTCACAAAATGGACAAGTAACGACGAGAGACTGTAATCACATCTACCGGAATAGGAACACGGTATCAACACAACCACTTAACCGAGGCGAACCTAACGTGCAGAGGGCATTGGGTTTGAAGTGGGACCTCACGAATGACGCTTACAGGTTCGATGTGCCACCGATAGACAAGCCGTTCACTCGAAGAAACATACTTTCCTATGTTTCTTCGATCTACGATCCACTCGGGTACATTGCACCCGTTACACTGATTGCTCGATGGATACTCCAGCGACTATGTAAGTTGCATGTGTCATAGGACGATCTTATTGAAGGTGAAGAACTAGCTTTGTAGACGAAGTGGATAGCGACAATACCGTGTCTCAACCAGTTTTGTTTGCAAAGGTGCATTAAACCCCACGGGATAGAACGCTGTAGTGATTTCCAGCTGCATATCTTCAGCGATGCTTCTGAGACGGGATACGGCGCAGTCACTTACCTCGTGCTGTCCGATGATTGCCATATTAAACACTGCTCCCTGACAATCGCGAAAGCTCGAGTGGCTCCCATCCGATTGAAAAGCATGCCCCGGTTAGAGTTAGCGGCAGCCGTCGTTGCTGTTAAACTGGCCCAGCAGATTGAGTGCGAAGTGGGATTGTCACTTGAATCTATTACGTTTTGGACTGACTCAATGATCGTCTTGCACCGTGTGCTAAATTCGTCCAAGCGATTCCGGACCTTTTTTGCTAATCGGTTGGCCACAATTCACGAAGCATCTCGACCAGAGCAGTGGCGTTATGTTGACACAAAACGCAATCCAGCCGACCTTGTATCGCGCGGCATATATACCCACGAATCTCAGAAGTTGGACCGATGGTTATATGGCCCTGAATTCTTACGTAGTGAGGAAGACGAATGGCCACTTCTTGCGTAAACCGAACCAGACACGATAAAGGACGTTGAACAAGTTTGCATTGCCGCTACTATCCAAACTCCAGACCATTCACATTTCTTTATGCCAAAGTTTGAGGACAGCATCGTGGGACAAACTACTACGAACGGTCGCATGGCTTATTCTATATATATCTAAAGGAAGACAAACGGTCCGCACAGGAAGACTGACCGCCTCAGAACTTGACGAAGCAACAAATGAGATATGCAGATTAGTGCAGCAACAAGTATTTCATTCAGAATTGAGGAAACTTCAGACCCACTTGTGCACTGAAGAGACGATAAAGATACATTCCGAATCCATCAAGAAAGTCCTTTGGAGTAGTCGCAGCCCACTTCAAAGGCTGAATCCATTCTTAATCAATGGTGCTTTACGTGTAGGTGGGCGACTGCAACAATCTTGTTTACCTTATGATGCGAAGCACCCGATCATTCTACCTGCGAAATACTGTGACCCGTTTGTTGATTCGCCACTATCACAACATCAGTGGTCATATGGGATTAAGTTATATTCTGTCGGCTATACAACAACGATACTGGATAACATCAGCCAACAGGACGATCAGAAGTGTTCTATGTGACTGTTATCAGTGCCTCCGATGGCTCTCCCAACCGTATCAACAGGCCATGGCTCCACTTCCTGCCGATCGGACTGAGATAGAAGTATGTCCATTCACCACCACCGGGGTTGATTACTTTGGACCAATTTGTGTTAAACGGGGACGCGGAAAGGAAAAGCGCTATTGTTGACTCTTCACATGTTTCAGCACGAGGGCTGTACACATTGAGGTGGCGCACTCGTTGGATATTGATTCATTTCTATGCGCCTTTGATCGATTTGTTGCCAGACGAGGCTGCCCGCGAAGACTATACAGTGACAACTGAACGAATTTTACAGGAGCTTCCGAAGATTTCAAGAAACTACTGTTGACTTGGAATGAAGAAACTATATCCAAAGCCCTTATTGCTCACGGTTGCGACCATCAAAGGCGTGTTACCGAGATGGTGTGTGGGGAAGGATCATCCGAACAATAAAACGGATCCTCTTAGTGACATTACGGGAACAAACGGTATCTGATGAAGTTTTACACACTACACTACTCGAGATCGAAAAGATTCTCAACGACCGACCTCTGGTCAAACAAACAGACGATCCCGATAACCAGTACGTTCTAACACCGAGTAAACTACTGCTGCTTCGAGGCAGTCCCTCAGTACCCTTAGCCGCTGTGGCCAACGAAAATCAGTTCAACAGACGATGGCAAGTGGCGCAATACCTAACCAACGTGTTTTGGAGCAAATGGCTGAGGTTCTATCTACGTACACTACAGACTATTCAACGATGGCAACTCATTAAACCCAATTTAAAAAAGGGAGATCTCGTGTTACTGCCAGAACTTGGTGCCCCAAGAGGTCATTGGTCAAAAGGTATTATCGAAGAGGCACATGGAGGTCAAGATGGTCTGGTGAGAGACGTCATTGTGAGGACATCTAGCGGGCTATTTCGGAGCGATGTGAGGCAGCTGTGTAAACTCGAAGGCGACCCCGTACTTTCTGATCCATAGAAAAAATCATGACCGGAACGTTTCCCATGCACTTATGTGGTTACAACTCTTGTGGTCCCCAGGCTCGAACCCATGGGGGAATTTAACATCCGTTTGGACTTTTATCCCTCTCCGCCTACTTTTCCCTCTTTGTGAGTAGTATGTTTGATGACATAATTGTGATCGCATGAAGGTCGCTTGGCCGCCATATTGAATTCGGACATTTTCTGTTTGTGCTCGACCACTGATGGTCGAAAACTCTCTCGGGACGTACCATTTCGTGTGACATTTCATATTTATATATCTATTCATGTGCATTTACTGATATTTGTGTATTTTCTATTACAGAAACATTACCGAGCTGTTTGCGGTCGTTATCTGTTTGATTTGACCTCGGGGTGTTAGGTTCTAGTGGTACCCAGCTGACCTCTGAAGTAAAACGCAGAGAAGATTCTACATGGACTCTTAATCAACAACCGAATTTACATTCGAACATTGGTCGTGGCTCTGTGCAATTCGGGATGCCGAAGTCGTACTTCAATTTGTGCTCATTTCCTTGACCGAAAAGTCGATGGGCCACATTTAAGACAACAGAACCAACACTTAGACAGTCACACGGAAGCGAATTTAGCCGCTGAAGCTGTTTCTGATTAGTAAAACATCATTGAATCAGGTACGCGTCGTGGTTGATCGATCGCCACACACCAACTAATGAACAAGACGAAATACCAAGAAGATTTATGCACTCTGCAAATAGTTGTTTGCGGTCACTTCGACGTGCTACTTGAAATCCAGTCAATCCAATATGCATTGTAATAACATTCGTCTTGGTCCTCGTTAAACATGTCAATCAAGGTGCGTAGATTGTTCAGTCTCGTCTCCAGACCATACAGGGCGTCCCCTCGGAATATGATGCGGTACTCCTGAATTGGTCCTGTCCGGTTTCGTGGATTACGGCTGGTCTCAGAACAGCATGCAATTATTGGGAGTTGATGGCGCCGGTTGTCATACTGTTTAATCTGTTAAATCAAATTGAATCATTTTACTTGATCACACAAGTTTTTTTATTATCAAAGATCAGTTTAAAGGTGACGTAAGGAGTAAGGTTTGGAAACGTGAAAAACGTTCCCTTCCCCAAAATCGGACATCAATTTTGCATTGCCATGGTACGCATTCTCAACAAGCAGAGTATTGTAGGTCACCGACGTGGTCTGTTTTAAAGTTACCCGTTTTTATTACATTCGTATAGTTAGCATTTGGACTTCAACAGTCCGATTCCTGGTCACATAAGGATCAGCACCATGCAGTCACCCGTGTTATCCTACGCCAACTGTTGGTTCTGTTACCTCCTACGATGACAGGCTGAAAGTTTGCATTTCCCGAATGAAACTGGGTGATGGACGAAACACGGAAGGCGTGAACGCTTGAGAAATTCGAAATTGTTCGATTCGAGCCTAATGGACCCATCTGATAGAACACAGTATTTTGCACAAGAACCGATGTCAGCCTACTTTATAGTGCCATATATCAGAAATACAATGGTCATCTTACTTTGCTACAGATGTCTCCAGTGTCGGGGGTGGCGAGCAGAAGCTCTGAGATGGGGAGAGTGACGAAAGTCTATCTGAATGCGAAGGCTGCGATCAATTGTGTGATGGTCAACTTAAAAATAAACCAAATCCTCGACTACTCATCAGTAACCTAAGATTGTAGTTTGTTCGTTACAATCGTTAGGACAGGTTTAATTGGATCATTTCAAGTGTGCACTGATATCCAAGAAATACGTACACCGACCGCAGGTAACTGGAACAGACAGTTTGTTGTTTGGAGGTAGATCTATAATTCTTTCAGATCCAGTAAATTCTCCTTTCGGGTCAACTGACTCAGCGCAGAACAAACAGACCATTTCCTATAGATAGTTCATGTTCAGTCTGAGTCATCTCGCGTCAAAATATTTCCACAGTACTGGAGGCTATAATTGTGTTTAATCTGTCTACAAGATCAATTGGTGTTTACGATTTATACACTGTAAGTACACTCTTGGGAAGGTGTGCCATCGCGTTTTCGCTTCTTTTCTAAAAAAAACGGGATCGCAGAATTTTACGAGACACGTCTATAGTGTGTCGCTGGGTGGAGAAACATCTTTGCTTCCGTGTTTTTTTATACTGTGTTGGTCAATTTTGATGCATTGTTTTATGCATGCACACACAAGATCCGTCTGGATGTTGTTCCAGCTGATACTGAGAACAACTGGTTGATCAAAATTACACGAAAAGCCGGTGAATGAGGTTGTCCGTCGTGTACTTCTGTAACAGCAAAATGTTTACACCCTCTTCTCCCCAGTCTCAAAAAGATACCTTCATTAGGCACCGTCAGTGAGAGATATTTTTGAGGTCGCTTATTTCAAGTTCATCTACTTCATATAGTGATCTGATGAATTTTTTCTCATGCCGGTGCTAATGGCTTGAGAATCCAATCATGCTTTAAGTAGGCTTTCACATAAGTAGACTTAAACAATCATTTCTAGTGCTCGGATAGATTAGACAATAATGTGTTCCAAGTAGGGTGGTCAGTTGGGCGTACACCACATGAGAGCGTGACATTTGATAGGTCTACCCACTTCTCCATTCCCCAATACCTAAATGTGCTTATCGATTGCACTGAAAACTGCGAAGAGGACCGATCATTTGAAACCAACGGAAACAGAAGCTTTGGCAGATAAAAGCATACCAACTGCAGAGGTGCTTCAAGAAGCGAACAGAAAGAGGTGATTTGAGTTGGAACTCATTATTGGCTTAATGCTAAATTTTATCGCTTAACAGTTGAAATTCATTAATGTTGACCGTTAATAAAAATCGAATGTCCCTAATAAAAGGGAAACACTTCGCTGACGAAATTTTCCGGTTACTGAAATGGCGAGCTAACTGCCATCATGAATGTCTCCAAATTTGAGTTTCGAGAATTTTCTTACTATTAACGTTGCCTACAAATTTCTCGGACTCGTTGGTCAATAAACATTCAGAGCGATAAGGGATGGTACTACCCAATGCGGTGAAGTTCCAGCTAGTGACTGTCCAATCATGTCCTCTGAGAAATAGACTGTTTATTCGCCACACAGACTTTTCAAATTCCACAACAGACACAGAAATTCACTATAATATCCGTTAAGTGGCATACGCACCCAATAACATTCCAGTTGTAAATAACCAGCAGCCGTATTTTATGAACATCTTCATAGGAATTGAAAGTCAGAGAGTAAACGCGGAAAAATCTCGAATANCAGTTAAGCATTAGTGTTAACCACTGATGTATTGCTGTCTATGATGATGATGATGATGCTATCCGGCAAACGACCTGATACTATGTCACTACGGTAACTATCTTCAGCCCACTTGTTGCAATAGGTGTTGCATCGTTATCCTTTGAAGGCCATTCATTGGTCTGAGTGGTGAAGTTTAAGGAAGGAGCCAGTATATCCGTACACTCTGCCTAGGCCCGCAGTTGGGGCAGATTAGTCCACTGTCTCTGGCTTCACCTACTGGAGAAACACTGAAAGAGATAGTTCTTAGTGATAAGCCCAAGCCAACTAGCATAAGAATGAACGCTGAGAGTTATCTGCAGTGGTGAAAGGATCGTGTTATGCCACCGCTTGTTTTCATCCGCCTCGGTGGGCTTGCTTCACTGAGTGTAGGGAGCTTAAATGACCAACTTGATAAGCAGATTGGAGCGTTTCACCAGTCAACCAGAGGTATTTACTCAGCAGTTTTCTGTACAATGACTTAGAATATTAGAATTGTGTGTCTCAGCGCCACCGTCTTACTCCACGTGATGTTTAGCACCCGGACAACTGCTGCTGCTGTCATCGTGATCGAATTCCTTAAAGGTCGATAAAGCCGCGTGGTAGTCTCCGAGAAGGAGAGGAACTAAAGCGTTGTTATGCACTCCCTGTCGTCCTTACTAAACCCTTCAGTAAAAGACAGGTTTATCTTGTTTCGTATATCAACCGATTCAGTTCCCTTGTACAGACTAAGTCTGTGCGATCACACTCTCCATTCCTTTACCGAAGCTCAAGCGTAGTTATTTGGGACCGTTTACCATCAATAGAAGTCTGCTGAACGCAATGCGTTTACCTCATCTCAAAGATTTTAGTGCTTGAATGAAGTCTAATTACGACTTCTGGCATCAATCGGTTGATCGTTTTGGAATCGGAAGGATGAATGAGAAAAGACAAGATTTATTTAGGTCTTGGCGCAAAAGAAAAACCCTCACCCCACCAAATTCAGGCCTGCCTTGAAATCACTCAATCCTTTCGCTGTCGGCTGTCGGAATTCATGGTCACTAGATGTTAGATTGGGACCATTTCAAAATCCTGAGTGGTTATCATAGTGCATGGAATTCGGGATCGTTAGATGTTCACCACTTGTGATCAATTCACATCCAACGTGCATAAAGAAATGCACGTACATCAGCGTCGAAGGAAACTGAAGTTAAACCCTTAGGGGGCTTCGCATAGTCGAATAGTCCTGGTGAATTTCACAAAGCCCCTTTCGATATGATAGTTGCCACACTCAGGAAAAGGAAATAACGTGTTCAGTGGACCACAAGAGAAAGTTAGCAAGCATTTCCGTTATATGAAGTTCATGGTTTGAAAACTAGTAACTGCCGAAGTTAAAATTCACTGTCTTATACTGACTGGTAAGTGATCGCATATCCATAAATATGATATCTAGCTAAAATCCCTCTGAGATACAATACAAACTGCAGCATTTATCCGTATGATTTGCATGCTTCTAGTGCAATTCCGAATGTGCCTGAGAATGCAAAATTGTCATTGCCTTCAAAAGAGTTATATGATAATATGTTAACCAGCGAGTTTGATATTCCATAGTTCTCCCTCATGATGATTGGTCTCAAGGACCAAAGATTGCTTATGGCAGAAAGTTGCTCAAGTCTTAAGTTCCCGTAGATTGTAACAAACAATTGGAAGTCGAGCAGATTACTTCATACTTTCCTGTAGAACTTGCGGTGGTTCTAATTTACTGCTTCGTTTTCCGTGTAAGCCAATTAAGGTGGCCTGTGGTTGTGAACTCGACAAGCGTTCGAGAAGTGGGGCCACAGCAATAACCCGTGAATAAACTGCATATGGAAGTATATTCAACCTGCGCCCGCTTGTGTTGTACAAACCCCAATAGATGTACTGTAAGCAACCAGTTTGACACTCAAGTTTAATGATTGCTTACGCAGACAACATCTATATAACTTCTGGGTTGATGTGTGTGCACAACGTAGGTTTACAGTCAATATGGATGATGCATTTGGCAAAACACTGGTAATAAAATTCGACGCGAACCTTACGTAGTTTCCGAGGTTAATGCGTTGAGAAACACAAATAGGTAGGTGGTGCACACATGACGCAATGAAGATAAAGCCAATGTTTCTTTAAGCAAACATTGTAACGGTAGTCGTTTCCGCTATTACATGTATAGATAGCTCAATTATGTCTCCTAAACCGCGGATGTATTTGACCCGCTGGCTATTGGGTCAATATTGCAACCAATCGGCTTGTTTGTCACAGTCACACACGAATTGCAACCACGATCTTGTTCATAACATTCGTCGCCTATTTGGATGGTGAACAATTTGCTCCCAATCGGCAACATGGATAAATATAATGTTATCCTACACCTACAGGATGAATTCCATTGGTTGTTATTGTTGTCTTCATTGAAAACACTGCACAACACAAGTCCCGATGTGCCATATGCGTACGTGTTTTAATCGTGTAAATTATGTTTGCTCAATTCATGAACCGGCTGTTCAGATGACAAATGTCTCGTCCCACAAAACCTAACACGGTGTGAAGGTTTTCACATGTCAAGCTGTATACGTTCGCCCTCCCAGGTGCATATAACGTACGCATGGCTTTAGTAGAATTGTAGCGAGAAGGCGTCCAATAAAGCACAATCTTTA
>QNGE01003909.1:61743-72484 GCA_008508345.1 Paragonimus westermani | reverse complement strand
TGCGAACCACTGATGTATTGCTGTCTATGATGATGGTGATCAGCAGGAAGAGAGAACACATTTTGCACTGTATGAATAAGTCATCTGCCTTCCGGACTGCGTCTTGAAATGCATCGTAATTCAGATCCACAGAATCACAATGAAGAAGGATTGAACCAAAGTAGCTTTTCAGACCGTCAAAGTCAATCTGGCTGAAGTTTCGAATTGTGGACTTTCTTGCTGGCTGTTTCAACCGGTTGAAAATAAGATCGAAAGTCCGTAATGAGTGGTCAGGGCGTCCAAGTGGTGGTTGGATAATCACTGTGTCCACCAGTTGACTCTCGTTTGTAATAACCTGTTCATGCATAGGAGGAATCCAACCAGAACGATGCTGTGTCCACACTTTCCACCGTACCAGCGTTGATAAGGACGCTGAGAAATCACGCTCACAAGCCGAATGGAACATAGATGACCAACTTATCTTGGGTACATTGAATTCACCCATAATAAGGAAATGGGAAAACGCTGGAGCCCCAGGAGGTTTTCCAAGTTGTCAAGAACATTGTCACCATCCGAAGTGCTGCAAGAGGAAGAGCGACAAACCCTCACCAGAAGCGTATCCTGGCCGCACAATGCCAGTCATAGCCACAGAGCACGACGCTTATCGGAGGACTGGGAATTCTCGGGTGTTGAGAGTCTCTGGTTAGGAGAAATCGCAAAGTACCCCCATCTCTCAAGAGGAGTCGACACTGCAGACGGAGTACCCAGGGACATTCAGTTCTCAGTCACTTACGTCCGCTGAAAGCGAGCTCTCCGTAAGAGCAAGTGTGTGAAGAATCGCGTTACAAGCCAACTGTCTGGTTTCTGGAAGCTTGTTGAATAAGTCCAGACAGCTTGTGTACGTACAGCTGAAAGCTAATTGCTCGTCTGATTAAATGAGAAAAGATACAAATGACATGAAGAAGAGCTCGGGAAGGACGGTCAATAACTGTTGGAGAAGACCTGAGTGGCCTTCTGTGCCGCGGCCTGCACGTAAGTGAAAGTCCGCATGGCACGCACAGCCTGATTCTGGTATGGTGCGGTTGATGCCCTATTGATCACATCTTTCTTTAAAACTTCGGGAAGGTGATTCGCTGTTTGCCAACCCCGAAAATTTGCGTGAATCATTACGCGTGGGTAAGTTTGGGTCGTAGAAATCTTTAGTTTGCCCAATGAACATGCTGGTTGAGCCGGCCGGATGAACATTTTTTGAGGTGCAAAAGTGGAACCTAGCATACCGTTCCGAATACATACTTAAGAGGGAAATATTTCGTAACTGGCGTAATGGGGGCTGCGGGTGTTGAAGGGGTACAAGTTGGCAGAGGGTTGTTTCTAGTGTTTAGATCACTTTCTCCCGTACCCTGAGGTTTTGTAGAAGGTAGTCCAGAGAGGACTCCGAGGTTGGTGCGTTTCGCCGGAAATGCGAAAAAAGTAGGAGAACTGTGACCTGTGGTTTCACCTGAAGTATGGGATCAGTCCTCATATGTGCCCTGGTTTTGGCCACTTTTCGCCGCTTCTCTCGTTTTTGTATATAAAAAAAGTGATCGAATGAGCTATCTGCTGTGTTGGCATGCACGAATTTCAAGTGGTGATCTTTGTCAAGCACTGCTAATATCCATATCACCCCGATGTTCACTCCTAAGATGCTCGACAATTGGGGGTTGCTGTCATCAAACAGGTGACCTCACATAAGTTAATTTCAGCAGCACTCACAATGGAAAAAGAGAGACCACCCTGATATCCTTCCGAAAGCGGCGTTGCTAAAGATCCAGAAATACGGAAACGTGTAAAGGTGGGACAACCACACTATTGCAAGAAACCAGTGAACTAAAAAACTAGATAATTTTCCGCAGTGATGGTGCAAAAAGGCAGAGTTAAAGAAATATTAAATGGTTTTTGAGTATG
The DNA here is from genome assembly GCA_008508345.1 of Paragonimus westermani. NCBI lineage: Eukaryota > Metazoa > Platyhelminthes > Trematoda > Plagiorchiida > Troglotrematidae > Paragonimus > Paragonimus westermani. The sequence continues at coordinate 70,561 of QNGE01003909.1, read as the reverse complement.
TCTAAAAATAGTTTGTTAAGGAAATGGAGGTTTTTCCAGCAATTAACCGTATTTTTGGTGTCGCAAAGATGCTCGATCTATAGGGACTATAAGGACAGGGTTTGTAACGTGTGTATTGCCTGTTCCTTTCTGCAAGTAGGAAATGTGACACCCAGTGTTCATTTTTTGACAGCATTTGAAACGAACTGCCCGTAAACTGTCAAACGTACCACAGGTTGAGAGGAAAGAATGTATCGTTTAAAGTGAAGATATAGAATGATATGAGGCGAGAAAAACGTTACACTGATGCACGCGGAAATTCACAGCGGGAGCACCGTTTACATATATTCTTCGCCATATCAGATGGCGTACCCAACCAAAGGTGTTCATGGACATTTGGGTCCCAGCCAGGAAGTTGACAGCGCCCTACCAAAATAAACTTCAGCGCCATTGTCTTCGTATCTCTGCCTCGGGTCGTACACAGGCTACTAAGTCGCCTCCTCTAGCCTTATCCACCATGCGCAAACAGGACAGTATGGTTGGCAGTGAATGGGCGTTTGCAATATATGGCCAGGCCAACGAAGCTTGTTAAACGAGATCGGGGGCCGACGGAGTCTGTTTGCTTTGAAGACATCGGTGTACTTCATTGCTGTCAGTGTTGCCACCACACGCCGCTAATCTTTCGGTGACACTGATGGTTGAAGACAGACACTTTGTGAACATCCTTCTGCATAAGTGGACTAGGTTTTGCAGCCGTACAATCAAATCGTCCTCACAGTGGCATTGTACACGCGGCCTTTCACAGGATAATATGATTTTGACGCCACGGATAGTGTTAATTGGAAGACACCATCCGAGTCTCAGTTGTGCGACTTGTTATCTCATCAGAGATCCTACCGGCGTTGATACGGCTCCCATCGTACGTAAAATCCTCATCTGCTCCCAACAGTTCGTCACCAAGGGTGAGATCAGACGCAGTGTCTTACCGTGCTTGCATTAGCACGTTGCGTTTAAAAGGTGCGGTAGCCATACTTCACAGACGAACTGAGGCTTGTAATCCTCATTCTAGGGTGGTATCGTCTACATACTACACGTCTTGAATTTAAATGTCCGAGAGCAGTTTCACACCGTCATATCTCAGGGGTTTAATCTAACTCAGCGTTTATTATCACTGTTTCGGGCTCCTACATTTTGAACCAAGGCTTTAGTCACATATTCGTCTTACGCTTTATTGGAACTATCTTAATGTACATACAGAACGCTGGTGCATAGATTTACTCAGTCAAAGACGTGCAACCTATGCTGACTAGGTGAACGTCTAGTCCGTTCTGTGTGGCCGGCAATGCACCTTCGGAGTGCAAGTTGTGTATTGAAGACTCTTGTTGTTCCAGGTAATCTGATTGCGATTGTAAACCGGTTCACTAACCTATATAACACTCAGGTGCCCGCAGTGTTGCGGATGAGAACCCCATGGACACAAATAACCGTCATCATCCATGGTATCTGAAAGACCTGTAGTTGGCATTAGAGACGAGAGCATGTACTGTCCTCGTGATTCATCCTGCTTCGCTATTAGATGATGACTTATTTGCTATGGAGATGTAAGCGCTTGTTTCTAGCATCAGTTACCCCCACCAGTTGGTTTGTGTCGACTGATTGTTTTGTGGCGGTTCACATGCACTAACAAAAAGACTCCAACTACCTCACTAAGCTAATAGAACACTTTATTTTCGTCCTCACTGCGGGCTACAATGGTTAAGTTATACATTCAATGTTCTGATAGAGTGTTCCATTCTGAGATTGTCAAGGGTTGGAAGCAAACACGGGGTGACCGGATAGTGGCATGTTTATAGGTCACAATAACCTTAATATGCTTAGCAACATACATATTAAGGCCCAAGGGGTGCCACTAGGCCTGTTGGGGCCGTCGCTGGTTTGAGTTATCGCTTAACGTGACGTTGTGTCATAACCATTTACTTGTCTGAGTTTAATTGGTTATCGGATCTTCCGCATGGTTTCCCTCATCACCATCGAGACAGCAATCCACAGTTTGGTATACAGCTGAGTACGGATGTGTACATAACATGGGCGCACAGAGTACTTATTACGAACCCACCCATTGTTCTGGCGACTTTCCATCTGTTCTTCTTCTGTGGGCAGTATGTGTTGCTTCATCGTGATCCTAAACTGAAACATGCTTATGCGTCTCCTGTATATGGCTAACTTGATAATTGGCTTGCTTTTTAATAGATTTTTTCGGGAGAATTTTTCCGGCGTGTCCTTTTCTTCCTTGCATTACGACAATTTCGGGTGGGTAACCTGTTTGTGTTGTGATACATTTCAGCCTCTGGTTTATTACCCAAACCATGGAAAGCCCCCTTATTATGAGGCTTCTCGCTTCATCGGTCAGCCTGGCTAGTCGAGCTAGCGCAATAGTACGCAATGTGTTCGCCTCCAATGACCTGGGGATTGTGGACAAAGGTGTGGATGACTTGCAGTCGAGGGCGGATCGGGACGCTCAGCGTTGTATTGTCGGTTCTCTGACCCAGTCGTTCCCTGGGATCAACATAATCGGTAACTTAACTCTAGAATATGATCTCTGTGGTCGTTTTTTTGCTGTACAGGCGAAGAGGGCAAATTGAACAATACCGATTTTGTATCTACTTCGGAACTCGATGCACAAGTTCTAGGTTGTGTGTGTCCGGCTGCCTACAAATCAATATCACTTTCGGATCTTACGGTCTGGGTCGATCCACTTGATGGCACCAAAGAATATACTGAGGTACTTTCCCTCCGTTTTCGGTTAAGTACTGGTGAACTGGAACTCGCACAGACATTTTTTTTCTGTCGTTACTGACTACAGCTAGTGGTGGCACGATAAGCAGGTGAATTTTATACGATACGTTTGTACGAACACGAGGTATGCTCCTAAATTTACGTACCGACGGTATTGTGCTCTCACAAGCTGAAATGTTTGGTAGCACAGTGACCTCTGCGGCGCGCCACGTCATAACACATCATCACCTTAATATAACTTAACAGATGTGCGCTTTTTCGTATTTCGCATGAGAGCTGTCAGGTAAGTCTGGTAAGATAGTGCGCTTCCGTCGGATGTCGCTTGTTAAAGAAGGTGAATGAATTCTGGTTTTCACTAACCGGATTAACTTTCTAAATAGCAATTGTAGTTGGATTTCTGAATAGCGATTGTAGTCGGATTTCTGAATTTTATACGCAGGTAGCTTTTACGATATACCTTTCCACACTGTTTCTCTGGCTAATAACCGCCATTTTCAGGGTTTTATTGAGCACGTAACTGTTTTAATCGGCATCGCGGTCAGTGGGAAGCCGGTCGCCGGAGTTATCGCTCAGCCATTCCATCGAGGTCATCTGATTACCTCGAACGGTGGTTCATCCCCGCCCTCTCCGTCGCAGACCATTACGCGGATCGTATGGGCTTTGGATGGCCTTGGTGTATTTGGCGTAAAGCCTAATCCACCCACTAGTCCAGTTCCTTATCCCATCAACCCGAGCTTAACTGTGGGTGCTGCACCGCATGTGATCGTGGTCACTCGTTCACATCCAACAGTCAGTTTATCAGCCGTGATAGATGCCTGCGCTCCAACCGAGGCGAGTCATTCATCTCTTTCCACATACCGCTTGCTCTGTGCCACTCCAAGAATTTATTGCGATTCACTTTTTCGGCGTTTTTTCTTAAAAATAATCTTCCTTGTACAACAAGGTATCTGCTCATTTTTAGGTGATTTCAATGCTGCGGCAATGGGTTTTACCTGTCTACCTTTGACTGTCGATTTGTCAGTTTTGAACGTGAATTCAGCTTGTGCTCTTCACTTCAGCTACAGTGGTTGCAAAGACGCTTTGCCTAAAACCAAATTTGAGATCAAACGGCTTTATTGCCGGTGAATTTGCGGCTGTTAGTACTCATCCAATTGACTTACAACATACGCGACCATGTGAAAAAATAGGTTATTGATGTGGTTGTTTTTCATTATCGAGACAACGGAACAGTAAGCGAGGGTAGCACCTTGTATCCGTGTTCCTTCAGAAAGTGGTCTAAATTTTCAACAAAGTTGTGGAAAGAGGGAAACATTGAATATTTTCATTGTATGATGAATTAGAATAGGTGAAATTTCACTAGAAGCTTGCAGTATTTATTTGCAGCCGACTGTGTTAGACGATATAAAACAGTCTAGAGTGAAGGCTCAAAACGTATATACGAACACGTTCATTTCAAAAATTGCTGGAACCATGGAAGTGTGGAATTGAATTACAGGAAAATGAGTATAACTGAGGAATGAGTAACCGAGAGCGAAACGAACTAACTTCAGTGGGCAAGCGTCGTCGTTAAAGGCCATGTACCATTTAAAGGTTGATCGGACGATCACGCTGAGTTTTGAATGCGGAATAACGCGACGATTATATACATCAAGTCTGTTGGTGACGCTATTACGACATCCTCAGGCATACTGTCCCACAGTGGGCGTGTCCAACGAGTGATCTCGGATGCGGCCCCTCGAATTAGACATGTACATGTGTCTCGGAGAGTGCGATGCTGACGCAACGTCCTCGAGTTCAAAATCAGATCATCTCTAACATTTAGGTAGTACATGGAAGATGGATGTAGTTCAAGCAAGGTGAGTGAAGCTTTGCTGTGTGCTTTACAGCCTCATGTATCCTATCAGTCAACCCTAATTAAAACGCCCCCAAACAACAAAATTCGCTTCTCACAAATCGTATGTACTATCTGTGTTGGAATTAAAAAGAATGGATTCAGTGAAGTCAGGTGGAGAAGAATTGTATTTGAAACAGTTCATATACACACACAGGGCTAGAGTACACACATTAAGAAACAATACGCTTGTTTTTATTTGAGTTGTTTGCACACATTTTTAACACCAGACAGAAAAGTGAGATGTCATGCTCATATCGACACTTTGATTCGTTGTATTCACAAAAACGAACAATAAACATCTCCACAACTGAGGTGTGGGTGGTAAATTACACCAATTTACTGAATCATCACAGCGTGCAGCCCTGTTTATTGTTGTCCGAAAACCATCTTTTCGATTCACCGTTTGCTTCAGTATTGCAGCAGAAATTTTCAGGATATGCCTAATACGTGACGTAGTTTTCAGGAAGTTGTAGTACGCTTCAATCAAAACCGTTAGCGGTGTAATCCACTGGTCATATGGGCACATTTTCAGTCTGATGCTAGCAATTTGGTCATAGTAGGTGACAATCAAAGCGCCAACGAACTCATGGTTTATGGGAGAATCTGCTAAAAGAGGTCAAGTGTTTGAGGGAGGTGAGTTCATTGGGGCCATATAAGGATATTCCGTTGCTTTTGGGATGGCTTACAAGCCTAGAGTTCGAGGTCACGTACTAATAAGCAGAACGTTTAGTTTAATTTGTGGTTGTGCACGAACATTTTAAACATCGGACAACAAACTGAGACGACGAGCTATAGAAGAAGTGTTTGCGTGAATAGACCAGTTCCGATTATGGCAGTAGGTTTTCTATCAGGATGTTTGACAATGAGGCATCTTATTTGTTGGAAACCCGTGGGTTGTGTATATCATTTACGGACCAGCTTTTGACAGTGATACTCTATGGAACTGAATTATGTTTACTTAATTGTGCCCTGTTGCCCCACACTTTTACCCCAAAAAAACTGGGTACATTGGTTTCCAACGCTTAGCGTGCACACTCAACAGCCAGTTGACAATACAAGACGTGCACTTTGCGTCATATCTGAGCAGGCCAGGGGACACTAGCTATATGCATTTGATTCTCGACATCTTCCGCCTGAGTGACATGTCCAGTAACCATCGTTGTTCGACCAGTGGATTTTTCACATGAACCCGCCCCAATTACCACTGCTTCGCCCGACTGGACTCCATCGGACACGAAACGATCAGCCTACCCGCTATAACGTTGCGCCGAGAAGGTCAGTAATTTAAGTGAGACTCTAATGCTCAGCTTCGTCAGCCGGCCCCAGCATTATCATTTTGGAATATCTGGACATTCTGGAATGATGATATTGGTAGTAACCACCCCTGCGGGAATTCCTTGTAATGTGGCCGTGACTTGGATTGACCAACTCAACACTTTCAGTCAACGAGAGAATAACTCGCATTGACTGAATCACCATCATCTTACAATTGTCGAATTGTTCGCTTCTACTTCTTCACGCTCGGACCCTTCTTTCTTCCTGTGACTAAGTCGTGATTCGTTAATCACCTGTCTTCCAATCGATCGGCAACTCATCTGACTTGTACCTCGCCAAGGGAAATTATGGTTATTTAAATGGACAGCATTCAGTGGAGGCCATGTAATCGATCGATACCTAGGAATACGCAACAGCACCAACAAATGAATTCATTTGCTCGAGGTAAATAGATTTTGCCATGTTCACACCTAAAAGTGTGATGACCCAAGGGCGAGAGTCGTGCGGTTTTTACGCCAGGTCCAAATCATCAAACTGATGGAAATGCTGTTGCCGGAATGGGATCGACCATAGCGATCCTCGATACTTCTAGCTTCATGTCGAAGTCTTGTATTACTAAAGCCTCCTCCCGTCATTATCGGCGGTAGTTTAAGTTGTTAGGTACTTTGGTTAGGTTGGCTGTTCCTGATGCCCAAATCTAGCCACTCCAGCACTGATCGCTCAAATCGCATGTAACTGAGTGTGTTGTATAGCAGCAGAACTCTTCCGGGTCTAAAAACTGAGTGCCTGACTTCGGTTATTTGTTTACGTTGTTCTCATGCTGAATGTTGTGGTTTGACTGAAGACGCACTTGGACATTTAAAGAATAGCGGGATCGGTTTTGAATAAACTAAAATTTTGGCTACAAAGTTGCAGTTGGATGTGTCAACAAACCTGAATATGTCTCTGAGCATTCTGATACTATCTTTAGCACACAATTTGGACAATTAAGTTTGCTATCCTAAACAATGGTCTGCATTTTATGTTAGCAAAACGGCAATTAAATCAACCCTTAATGTTACCTTTCATTTCCAACGGCCGTTTTGTCGACTTGAGCTGTCCAATGCCAGCAATCTCCTGATGTTAGTTGATTTAAATCGCCCAATCCACGTTTAACTACTAATCATGTCAACCCTCCTTTTCAGATCCGAACGCTTGCGTTATGTTTCCCGTTGGTTCAGATACTGTCAGGTTTGATTGACCTTTGAGCCCCAAGGCTGTAAGACCATGAACGAAGTTTCTCTAAACGCGGGTATTTTCATTCCGTGCGCATTGCGATCTAAGTCCGGAGTTCGTTTCTTGTGTTTGGCATCAAGTCTGTTCGAATTATTCACTTGCACGTTGTTTTGTCAGTGCTGTTAATTCGGAAACTCTTAATTTGGTTTTATTTTTGGGACCTTATAATCAGAGTATTGCTTATTTACCCTCTTGTGCATACTGTGCTCATTTTTTCTTCCGCCAACCCGCACAGGTCCTACGTGTCGGTGGATGTGGTTACAAAGTTCTCCTGCTGTTAGAAGGACGGGCTCATGTCTACCTTTTCCCAAGCATAGGTACGAAGAGATGGGATACATGCGCCCCAGAAGCGATACTGAATGCGGCAGGTGGCCGCCTAACTGACATGTGGGGAAAGTCTTACGACTACCATGCAGTAACAGATCCGTCAAATCGAAACGGTATACTGGCTGTTCCGGTGGCTGATTGGATTCCAGTCTATACGGAACTCATTCCGCCGGAGGTGTTGAACTCATTATCCCAATGATCACAAATGGGCGATTGCTACTTCTGTTCGATTCTTTGATTTCTTTCCTTTTTCATTTTTTGCTTGAGAGCCTTCAAGTGTATGAAGTCGCGTGTCATTGAACGGAAGATTTTGTGTTGCCGGTGTTTTTCAGGTGCATATGCCACCAGGAGTGTGGCCTATTGTTCTAGCTTTGCCGTCATCCAGTCCCGACCACAAATCATTCTTAACTTGGCCGGTTTGACAAAATATACTTCTTTGGAAACCTTTTTTATCCTGTTCTGTATAGCACAGAGATTATCCTCAGAATAACTCCTCCTGGCAGAAACGGCGTTCTTTGCATCATGTTGCTCGCTGAGAGGAAAGGTCTGGAACCGTACATGGAACTCGCTGGAAAGCGATGGATTAATTAGTATCGGAAGTATGTGTCCATCGGATCAAACCCGGCTTGTTTGTGCACCTATTGCTCCATGAGTCATTAAGTCACACGAAACCGTACTCGTGAGCGTTACTCTTCAATAATGATCTCGAAACTATGAATCATAACGAGATTGAGAGTGCTAACCGAATAGTCTTCCAGTGTGGCTCTGAAATACACCGAGGATATTAGTAACTTATCTTGCATCGTGTACATCTGGGATTTCCGTTCCAAGCTACGTGGCTGCAACATTAGCTGAAGGTCATCCAGCTGGGAAAAGGCACAACCATTTTTTTGGAGTTTCAGATAAAACTGTGGTCAGCCAGCGTCCTCCAAACTGTGATCTTCATATTGCACTGGATTTGGTCCTGAGCCCAGATAAGCGGTAGTTGTGACGCCCAGCTGACTACCTAGTCCTAGGCATCCTGGTCATATTGTGGTGGATTGTCAGGTCGGGGGTGCGAGTTTTCGAACGCTCGGCCGAATACCTCAACGTGGGGGAGGTACGTTCGAAAACCTGCCGCGATCGGATCAAGGACAACGTGCGCGACCGGATGAGTCATCGCTCGACTAGATCGGACCAACGGGCGAGGCAGGGCAGGCGAAATACGACAGACGGCCAGATCGGAGGCGTGGTTTTTCCAACATTCAGAGGAACATCTCGACACGATGTTGG